>LQMS01002361.1:0-135038 GCA_001657455.1 Spathaspora girioi | reverse complement strand
ATGTCTGATATGTCTCCGTCTTGTGTAATATCCCCTTGTTTATGTTCCTTAATTGTAGCACCTGGTTTATTTTCCTCAATTGTATCATCGTCAACTAAAACAACTTCCACTTCTTTCCCATTAAATTTCTCAGTGACTGATTTATAAGACAATACTGAATCCTTACGATTAATCAAACATAAATCATATTCTTCTTCAGTTAAATCAATAACAACACTTTCAGTATCACTGTTGTTGTCTATATCTTTACCCTTACCCTTAGCTTTATTCTTACTACTACTGCTACCACTACTTCTTGTAATCTCAGGTAATTTAGTCATATTGAAACTAGTATCATCAGAAATTGAATTAGACTCTTTGAAATCAACCGCATAATTAACCTTCAGTGGTGGAGCAGCAACTTTAATATTCATAAGCTCAGCACTGATTTCTTTCTTTTCTACTACTGATTGGGCCCGAAAATGAGATAATTCATTGATTTGTAGGTGTTCGTCAGGATTGAAATCAATATTGAACATTGATCGATGACGTGCATGTCTGATTGGTGACCTCAATTGTTTTGGTTGGTTCAAATCGGGTGATAATTTTGGTTGCTCTTGCTTCTGTTCTTGTTGTTTCAGTTTCAAGCCAGGTATATACGTCGAGAAAATATCAGACTCGGAATCTCCACCACCGGTAACCATATTAAACTGGTTTCTCAAATGAGCAATTGCTTGCTTTCCAGGGACACCCAAATCATAATCATCATGAATGTCAGAAGCCGTTGTTTGAGTTTGAGTTTCGGAAAATGTCGTACCATCATAAGAAGAAGGAGCTTTGGAAGACAATTCATCCATTACTGATTTGTTTTCAAGATCAGGGATTTCAATCTGTCCCGTGTTTGAATAAAAACTATACCTTGGTTTATGTTGAATATTAGTTGTTTGTTTGACTGAGTTACTATTAGTTATATTTAATGAATTATTAGGAAATTGAAAATCTCGTTTCAAGGGTTCATCATCAGTGGTTTTCTTGTTAATGCATAAAGGTAGGATTTCATCTTCAATATCCTCCCAAGATCCTTCAGTTATGTTCCTGGTTGGGACCGTTTTGGTTTCCTTGGCGTATGAAAGAAGGGGGAATGATTTTCTATAGGCTTTCTTGAGCGGTTTAGGGGTGGTAATACTAATGTCTATTGATTCTTGAATTGAATTCCAGGAATCATTGGACCCAGTCGATGATTCGGAAATGTTTCTTGTGGTTTGAGGAATAGTTAAAAAGTTAGGAGTTGGTTGTTTGAGTTTGGTAGTTTCAACTGCTTTAACAATTGTCTCAGGAGAAGTAGGTTGTTTTGTTGGTGTTACTTTCTTAGGAGATATACCTTTACTTTGAGGAATTCTGGTAACTTTATTAATAATAGGTATGAAACGAACTGGTGGTGGTGAAATAATTAATTCTCGTTTCATAAAATCACCAACGCTACTTAAGGAACTAATTGAAGATACAAGAGATTCATCACTAAAACTTCTCTTGTCAATTTTCAAAACATGTGAATCATTCACTCTGCTTGTTATCTGGGGTTGAATTGTGTTATTAACTTTTGGTAATTGTTTGTTTTCAGGTTGTACTGTATTAGTTGTGTCGTTGATCTTAGTCTGGACTATGGTGTTAACTTTTGGTAACGTTTTATTGCGGTTCGGAGTTTGGACAGGAGTAGTTGTGTTCTTAGCTGGTAGTGGTTCTTTCTGAACTACTTTAGCAGCATTAATTGGTAATTCTTGTTCAATTACTGGTGGAGGTTTCCTAGTTAACTTCTTAGTTGGGACCCTAGGTCTAATCTCTGGTTGTTCTATGAATACAGATTCCTGGAGAGGTTTAGGAGTAGGTGGTAAACTCTTATCGAGCTTATCTTTAACTGAATTTTGTCTTGATCCATTATGTGAAACTTCTTCAATTATACTTAAAGTATCCATATGATTTCTAACCCTACCTCTAGGCAGACGAGAATCTATTATATCTTGATATGGAGTTGTTATTACTTCTTCTTCTTCATCGGATGACAGAGACTCAACTTTGGCATATCCTTGACTTGTGTATATCAATTTACTTTGTTTTCGATTTCTTGCAGGGGACGACTCTTGAGACTCACTTCTACTGTTTAAACCACTACCATTAGTTAACGAAGAATTGGAACTAGAATTAATATCAACAGTTGAGCTACTTAATCTTGGTGGTAATTTAAGGGTGAATGGAACCGGAATGATATATTTACTGTTTTCACTCATGGCAGCAACATGTAATTTCTTCGTGACTGGAGATTTTGAAATTCTTTTCAATTGAGCTGGAGTTAACGTTGGACAAGCTAATATTGACCGTAAATCTTCTTCACCTCGTTCAGGAGAGGCAATTGATGATGATGATCTATTTCCATAAAGTTGAGGAAGGATTAAATTATGTCGATTCTTGACAGGTGAACTGGATTGGGTCCTTCTTTCGGGATAATTTGATGGAGGCGGGGTCTTGGGCTTGGATGGAATGTCTTGATCGTCAAGAGACACACCCTGAGGAAGTAGCCTAGTCATTGTTTAAATCCCACTAGTGATAGAACATATATAACTGAAACAGAAAAATTTTAAATTCTTTTGTGTATTTATTCAAAATTCAGCAAAGGTTGACAAAAGCCCATTCTAAATATGATTCAAAGTAAATACGACACAAGGCTGGTGCTTTAAAAAAATCTCAGATGGGTTGGGTTCTTATTGTCCTTGTATAATCAATGCTTGTTTATAATTTGTCCCAATTAGGAAATCTCAATTTTTTTCAAAGGGAAAACTTCATAATATACGAGCGCGGACTTAAGATCTTCTTAGTTGCCAAGGATTGAGGTTGAATGCCCAGGGGCAAGGTACGGGAGAAGAGCAAAATAGGAGAAGGATGTGGTATTATAGGTTTACGGAAAGGTTACGATTGCTGTGGAATTGTTTGGTGCGTATAATCTGGCTTGACTCACAATAGAGGTCTTGCAAGAAATATATACGGAGTTAGCTGCAACACATAAATACTACCAGCCACTCTCTGGACCCCTTAGTTTTTTAGTTTGCCTAGCAATTGAACATGATTTTGTGGTTGTCATGTAGAAAGGCACTCTTATTCAAGACCTTCCGGTTAACTACCAAATTTTGTGATTTATAATAATGGATCATTATATGCAGGACGGAACTTATGGTTTGTTTGTTCTCTGGGCGGTTGTTGTCTCGTTTTTTTTGCAACAAATCAAATATACCCGCCACAAGAAACCTTAATTACTAACTGGATTGTTCCAATTTATCTACAATGAAGATGATGAGTAATTTGAAAGTTGCTTCAACAACTCCCGATAGTACTATTTCAATTGTCAACAATTGTAATTCAATTCAAATTAGTTCCAGTTTTTTACAAAATCCTGATGAAATATCATTATCTGAGAATTTATCCACAATTAATTTCAATACTAGTCAACCACTCAAGGAAAGTTCTAAATCTAATTCAATTACACCATCATTGAAAGTCCCCAACATTGAAGATTTTAAAAGTAATTTAACTGAAATTAAAAAGTCATTGGAAGTAAAGCCAGATTTTACTAAATGTCCTGGATTAAAATTCTTACTGGTTCAACGGGAAAGATTAGCTTGTAGAAAAGGCGGGAACTTTTCAATCATGTTGGCTGGAGCAAGAGGTACGGGGAAGACTACTTTACTTAATTCGTTATTTGCCAGTGAGCTATTATCCCTTGATCAAGAGAATAACGTGGATGATGGTAATATCTCAGTTAATAGGTTTGAATTAAAGGAAGAGAAGTTAACATTGAATTTACAAGTTATTGAGACGGTGAATTACGGAAATAATTTAAATAATAGTCATACTTGGGATTCAATTTGTAAATATATTGATGATCAATTTTTAAAATATTTACAACAATCTCAACAACCATATAGGAAGAATCTATATGATACTAGAATTCATTGTTGTTTATATTTTCTTAATCCTTCAAAATGTTGTTTGAGTGAATTAGATATTCAAACAATGAAGAATCTTTCAACTAGAGTTAATTTAATTCCCGTGGTTTCCAAGAGTGATATACTTACCCCTGAAGAATCGAAAAATTTCAAATTAACAGTGAAACATATTTTAAATGAATATGATATTAAAATATGTCAATATTTCTCAGATCTGAATTTAATTAAAACAATCGATTCCTTAATTCCATTTTCTATAATTGGTTCAATTGATAAATATGAGAATAATCAAGGGGAATTAGTAAGAGGTCGGAAATATCATTGGGGTTTAGTTGAAATTGAAAATATTAATCATTGTGATTTTTCATTACTTCGAAATTTATTAGTTTCGGAAAACATGCTTGAATTTATATTATCTACCGAAATCTATTATGAAAATTTTAGAAGTTATTATTTGACGGGGAAAGTTGAAAGTGTATTACAAGTTAACCACAATCGAGAGGATATTTTGAAATTGAAAGGGTTTGAACAATTGAAAGCCTATACCAATGTAGAAACTTTGGAAAATAATCAATCAACCTTGGAAAAGAATTGGGAATTGACACTATTTGAAATATATGAAAAGAAAAAAGAAGAACTTGATGCAAAATGGGACAAGAAATATGCTGATAAAGAAGAAGAAATTAAATTAAGGAAACAAGATTTAATTAACTTACAAGAAGAACTTAGATCTGATCTTCAACAAACTAATATGAAAAGAAAGAAATTGTCAGATATTATTGAAGCGATAGAATCTCAACCTAGTGAATCACATAATAATAATCTTAGTGATTCGAGCGTTTTGGTTAATAGTGAGGTGCCTTCTAGTCATAGTAGTGAATCTGAGCAGGAAGAGTCTTGAGTTATAATAGTTTTGCTAATATATTTAAATCTACACAAACATCTTTTACAACAAATGTATATTCAATTCATATTCTAGTAAGTCGTGTAATTGGGTAAAATTTTAATTAACCCTAAAAAATGTACCAACGAAAAATTTTGTCTCATCATATTTAAGTCAGCGAAAAAATCAAGACTTTCAAATTATTTCTTTACTTCCTCTTTCTTTAGAATGAACTAATACTGAACTAATACTAAGCACACAGGATGGCACGAAAAGATAAATGGTATGTTTTTTATCCAATAGCACCCACAAACAGTTTTCCACCATGGGGGGATTTTAACAGGATGAATTTTTTATATCAAAAGTATGTTTTTTCTGGCATCTCTAATGTTAGAGCTTTTCAGCTCAATGAATACAACAATGACGATTATCTGATACTTTAAAATCTCCCATGTGTTTGGAAGGAAAGTTGTTTAGGTTTGAACAAGAAATGAAAAATACTAACTTTATTGTCTTTAGATTTAGGTTGTTATTCTTGCTCTATATAGAAAAATAAACAAATTACCCTGAACAAACTAGTCTCTATCCTTATTCTTAAGCTGTAGTGTGAATCTTTACTCTAATAAGACTACTCTACCAACCATAGCTAACTGTTGTTATGAACTTGCTCTCTGATTTTGCTTTGCTTCAGTTGTATGTATCATGTTTGAATTGTGTGTTGGATCCAATATAGTTTTTTTTCTTTGTTTCTCCGAGGTACGCTTTTCTTTAACATCCAAAAGCACTTTACCAAGTTAGGGATATGGTACATGACCGAGAGGAGAGCGTTGATACTTCTTCTAACCCTGATGTTTTAACTACTTTACATAAATCTCCCGATCCTACTGTGCGTCAAGTTCGATTAATGTTAGATCATTCTGCGTTTGTTAGAGGAATTGGAAATGTTAAACGATGGTTTAATCAAGAATATATCACTTCAAATATTACACGTTCTAATGAAACTATTCATTTAAATATATTTATTCCTTCATATACTTTACATGAATTTGATTTTGTCAAACGGGGGACGTCAATAAGTGCAACTAATGCTCGAGAAGCTATACGATTTATTGATAATTATTTTGAAACTGAACAAGACCGGGAAATTTTCGAGAATATTAAATATGATCTTTCGTTGGAATCTACCACTGATGCTGTCCCTTCTTGGAATAGTTGTTTCCGGTATAAGATCCATTCACCTCGGGTTAAGGACTTTCCAAATTATAAAACAAAATTTGATTCTAATTTTGTTGGTCATAGAAAGGCTCAACAACAGGGGGATTATTATTACGGGAATGATTTTGAACAAACACTAAGTGAAAATTTCGATAATTCAGTATCAGTAAGTGATGATAGCGAGTCTCTTGCCCAAATGCCAGCAAGGTTAAGGTATTTAATTAGAACGTGCATTTACAAGAGATTTGTTGAACATCATGAATGTAATAACGAGACTGAAGAATGGAAATTAGTGTCCGAGGATCCAATTGCCAAGATTTGGGCTAAATGTTATGGAATTGATGTTGTTAATGTAAATGAAGCTGAATTGTTGATTTTCCAAAGTTACGATGTTAATCTGTTTCGACTTGATAATCCTCATAATAATTTCTCAATTGAAGAAGAATTTGACCCCAGGTCAAACATTTTACAAAATACAATTGATACAACTTTGTATTCATATACTACCGTTGAAGAAGATTCTAATAATCATCAAAAACATAGTAGAACCAACAACAGGGGTGGAAGAAAGGGGAGTAGGAAGAACAATAATACCCAGATCCCTACAAAACTTGCAGTACAAGGTGTAAGACAAGATCCTGACGGAACTCTTGTCAAACGGGAGAAATTTCAGGCTATTAATTATGCTCCAAGAGGATCAGGTAATTTATGGGAGCCTTGATCTTTTGCGTTATTGTTATTGTTTTTAAGTTGTGTTTTATTGCTATATAACTGGATGGAAGTATACTTCTCCGGTTTACAAGGTGTGCGTTTGTCTCTCTATACACATGGGATTTTATACCCAAGGGTGGAACTGTTTGTCGTAGGTCAAAGACCAAGATACAACTAGTTATATAAGAAAGTTTCCAAAATAAAAGGAATTGAGACTCGAATTAACTACATTTAGCTATGTTTCTATTTGTAAGTTTAACTAGTTATTTACATAAGTAATTAGTTTAGCAAAATCAAGACCACCCCCTCTGTCTATATCTATATTGCCCCTCCTCTATGCAGTACGTAAATGACTCAACCATTTCGCACGACCTTTTTCAAATTTGGGAGTTTTTTTTTTTTTTTTCGGAATGTCAACCAGAAAAAAAACCCGCTTCAAATTAACAAGCCCAAAACAATCAAACGTTTTTAAGTCAACAGACAGTTTTCCAATTTATCAAATATATATCTCCCCAATAGAAAGTTGGGTTCCTTGTTTTTTTATTATTATTTTTGTATTATTATTGTTAGAGAGCCATGAACCAACAAATGACTAAAGAGGACTTTCAGAAGATTGTTCAACGTTGGCACCAATTGCGAGAACAGTTTGGTGAACAGGCTATCAATGTCCCTGAATTTGCTAGGTTGAATAAGGTTATAAATATGTATAAGAATCTTCAACAACAAAGGTTACAACAACAGCAGCAGCAGCAGCAACAACAGCAACAGTTTGGTAGTAATCAACAGATACCTCAACAGCAACGTAAGGCTCAACAACAACTGCAACCTCCCCAGGCACCACCACAGCAACAACAGTTACTGCAAAATGCTGGTACTCCAATTCAATCATATCCCAATCAAAACCTTGGTAACTTCAATAATCAACAGCAACAGCAACAGCAACAATATCCCAACCAACTCCAAGGACAATCTCCTATGACGGGTGGGGTTATTGGTCAATCCAACACCACCACTCCACTTGTTCAAAATGCCAATTTGATATCACAAGCTAGAAGCCAGTTGGCTCCCGGGATGCAACCAACAAATCAATTCCAAGCAAACCAAATGTCACCTCTAGGTCAGCAACAACCTCCACCGCCACAACAACAACAGTATCCTCCACCACCACAGCAGCAACAACAACAAGATCCAAATATGATGAATAATCCAATGGGTGGTGCTGGTGCAGTTAACAATTTAGAATCAGCATTTACAACTCAACAATTTCAATTACTTAAATCTCAATTCCAAGCTTTAAAGTATATTCTTAAATCACCTGGTCCTCCAATTCCTCAGAATTTAATTGCGTTTGTCACTAATGAAACTTCAGCTTATCCCAATGGAGATTATTTACCTGCTGGCAATCCAAATAAAGCTGTCCCTCCTAAACAAAACATTATTAATAATGGACTTGTTGCTCCTCCTCCTCCTAATCAAATCCCCATTGGTGGTCAACAACAACAATTGCAACAACAACAACAGCAGCAACAGTTTATGGGTGGTCCAAGTGTCACTCCTTCTCCTAATATGTCTTCAGGGACTCCTCCAGTTGAGAAGAAGAAAGGTAAACGAGGTCCAAAACCAAAAAACAACGGTCAACCCAAGAAACTCACCAAGAAACAAATCAAGGAAGAAGAAAAGAGACTTGCTGCTGAAAGACAAGCTAGGGAATCTCTTGAATTACAAAGAAGAATGGATCAAACACAAGATCAATCCCAACAGCAACAGCAATTACCACCTCAGCAACAACAGTTACCACCACAACAACAGCTACAACAACAATTGCCACCTCAACAACAACAGCCACCACCAGCTCCGCAACCGGTCAAAGAAATCAAGTCTCGTTCTCCTCCTCAACCGGTTGGTGCCGATCCTAGTCCACCAGTTAATATCAACAAATTAATATCTGATCGTTCCAAGTGTGATAAAATAATCTTATCAGTTAATAAACCAAATGTTCAAGTTGATACGTTTGAAATTCCAGATTTGGTTGGTGATTATGTTAAAGACATTTCTCTTAGTGCATTTTATACTCCACAAAGTCGACTTCAATTCCCTGGTTTACTTCCTGATGGAATAAATTTACAAGATATAAACGCTAATAAAGAAGTATACATGATGTTAAAGATTGAACAAGAAAAGAAAAGATTAACCCAAGAATTGTCAAATACCCTTGATGAAGACAAGAAGAAACTCTTAGAATCTGAATTGGCTCAATTGGAATTATTACCCTATCAAAAGGAATTACGGGGGAAATTGCTTATTCAAACTTGGTTTAGTAAATCTTTACTCCCCAATTCCCATCCAAATTTCTTGGCTAGATTCAATACATTATCCTTGGATCATGTAATCATAACTGAAGAATTATACCGTCATCAATTAGAAACATTAATGCAAGCCCAGAATCAACAACATAAAAACACAATTGGTGAGATTTTGATGTATAGTGAACGAAGTAATAATTTAGTTATGAGAAGACGAGATCGATTGACTAGATTGGTTAATAGAGTCGGGAATTTCCATAATCAAACTGCTAAAGAAGAACAAAAGAGAATTGAAAGAATGGCCAAGCAACGTTTACAAGCCTTGAAACTGAATGACGAAGAAGCTTATTTGAAATTATTGGATCATACCAAAGATACAAGAATTACTCATCTTTTAAAACAAACCAATCAATTCTTGGATACGTTAGCTCAAGCAGTGCAATCACAACAAAAGGAAGCTGAAGATAATCTTGTTAATCGTGGACGTAGTACCAGACCGGAAGAAGTGGCATCAGCAGATGCTCCCACAGCCGAAGCAGGGGCAGGTCCAATTGATGATGAAAAGAGAGAAAAGATTGAATATTATAATGTTGCTCATAGAATCAAGGAAGAGATTACTAAACAACCAAGTAATTTAGTCGGTGGTACCTTGAAGGAATATCAATTGAAGGGTTTACAATGGATGGTTTCACTTGTTAATAATCATTTAAATGGGATTTTGGCTGATGAAATGGGGTTAGGTAAAACTATTCAAACAATATCATTAATCACATATCTTATTGAAGTTAAGAAAATCAATGGTCCATTCTTGGTGATTGTTCCATTATCCACCGTTACTAATTGGAATTTAGAATTTGAAAAATGGGCCCCTTCAGTTAAGAAGATTACTTATAAAGGTACACCAAATCAACGTAAAGTATTACAACAAGATATTCGAACTGGGAATTTCCAAATCTTGTTAACTACTTATGAATATATCATTAAAGACAAGACTTTGTTATCTAGAATTAGATGGATTCATATGATTATTGATGAAGGTCATAGAATGAAAAATGCCAGTTCTAAATTATCCGAGACTTTAAGTCATAGTTATCATAGTGATTATCGATTAATTTTAACCGGGACACCTTTACAAAACAATTTACCTGAATTATGGGCATTATTAAACTTTGTCTTGCCCAAGATTTTCAATTCCGTGAAGTCGTTTGATGAATGGTTTAATACTCCGTTTGCAAACACTGGTGGTCAGGATAAGATTGAATTAAGTGAAGAAGAAACATTATTGGTTATTCGAAGATTACATAAAGTGTTGCGTCCGTTTTTATTGAGAAGATTGAAGAAGGATGTTGAGAAGGATTTGCCTAATAAAGTTGAGAAGGTCATCAAATGTAAAATGTCGTCATTACAGTCAAAATTATATCAACAAATGTTACGTCTTAATATCTTGTACGCTAGTGATCGAACTGATGAGAATGTGGCAGTCACGATTAAGAACGCCAATAATCAAATCATGCAATTGAGAAAGATTTGTAATCATCCATTTGTATATGAAGAAGTTGAAAATATGATAAACCCCACGGTTGAAACCAATGATCAAATTTGGAGAGTTGCTGGTAAATTTGAATTATTAGATAAAGTTTTACCCAAGTTTAAGAAAACCGGGCATAAAGTGTTAATTTTCTTTCAAATGACACAAATTATGGATATTATGGAAGATTTCTTAAGATATCGTCATATGAAATATATGAGATTGGATGGGGGTACTAAAGCCGACGATAGAACTGAATTATTAAAGCTTTTCAATGCTCCAGATTCTGATTATTTCTGCTTTTTATTATCTACTAGAGCTGGTGGGTTGGGTCTTAATTTACAAACTGCAGATACGGTGATTATCTTTGATACTGATTGGAATCCTCATCAAGATTTACAAGCTCAAGACAGAGCTCATCGTATTGGACAAAAGAATGAAGTTAAGATTTTAAGACTTATTACTGAAGATTCCGTGGAAGAAATGATTTTAGAGCGGGCCCATGCTAAATTAGAAATTGACGGGAAGGTTATTCAGGCTGGTAAATTCGATAATAAGTCAACTGCCGAAGAACAAGAAGCTATGTTGAGAGCATTGATTGAGAAAGACGAAGAAAGAAGACAAAAGGGTAGTGATGATGAAGAGGATGAATTGGATGACGATGAAATGAATGAAATTATCGCTAGAAATGAAAATGAATTGGTGGTGTTCAAGAAAATCGATGAAGAAAGAATACACGCTGGTAAAGCTTCCAAATATAAATCAAGATTATTCACGGAAGATGAATTACCCGAGATTTATAAGAAAGATCCCGAAGAATTATTTAAACGTTCAGAAGAGATTCTTGAAGATTATGGTCGAGGAGCAAGAGAACGGAAGACTGCTACTTATGATGATCATTTAACTGAAGAACAATGGTTGAGACAAATTGAAGGGGTTGTATCTGATGAAAGTGATACGGAAGTTGAAACAAAACCTAAACGGGCCCGAGGTAGACCTCGAGGACGTCCTAGATCTAAAGGACCCGATAGTAAGGATGATGAATCTGCCGAACCAAGTCAAACTGAATCTGAAGCTCCATCTAAACGATTCCTAGTTGATGATTCTGATGAATTTACACCAATAAAGCGACAAAAGTCAGGAACCCCCAAACTTTCTGCAGCTGTGTTAATGAAAGGAGCCCGAGGAGGGGCCCGTGTCGGAGCTGCTGGTCGGGGTAAAATTAAAAGTAAATTGAATCGTCCGACACCTACAATTGATCCTTTAACTCCCGATGAACGTGCTAGACTTCAGAATGTGATTGAAAATATCCTTGGTTTAATTTTGAATTATAAGAATGAGCATGAACGTAGATTGAGTGATATATTCTTGGTGAAGCCTTCCCGAAAATTATACCCTGATTATTATGTCTTGATTAAACATCCACTTGCCCTTGATGTAATTAAAAAGAGAATCTTATCCAAGAGTTATACTCAAGCCAGGGAAATGTTAGAAGATGTTCATTTAATGTTTAGTAATGCCAGGATCTATAATGAAGAAGGATCAATTGTGTTTCAAGATGCGTCATTTTTAGAGAAATTGGCCATGGAGAAATTTAGAGAACTTAATTCGGATTTACTGGATGAACAATTGAATAAGATTTTAGATTTTACTGAATTTGATGATATGTTTAATTTAAAACCTTTGGTGGTACCCTCAGCTATGAAACATCCTATTGATGCTAAATTGGAACGTCTTGATAACGGTGAAGCAATCGACAGTCCTATACTTGGAATATCAACTGCCATAGAAACGGAAGAATCTACCCCAGCT
The DNA here is from genome assembly GCA_001657455.1 of Spathaspora girioi. Classification (NCBI taxonomy): domain Eukaryota; kingdom Fungi; phylum Ascomycota; class Pichiomycetes; order Serinales; family Debaryomycetaceae; genus Spathaspora; species Spathaspora girioi. Next base: position 122,612 of record LQMS01002361.1, on the reverse strand, counting down.
GCATTTGATTGATACAAACACAGCTGAGCGACATGTCGCGAAAGTTAACCAAAAAAAACAACCTTCATAAGAATTAATATTAACTTACTGTTTGTTTATGCTCAATATCAATCTGAACATTTTTTACATACTATTTATTTTGTATTCTTTTTTTCTGTACATTTATAAACATATACACATATTTACGTTACTGAATATTGAGGTAATTCTTCGTCAATATCTTTATTATTGACACATTCATGAACTATCTTATTTAGCATCTCTACAAATGTAAACAATCCACCATCATGAAACCTAATTTCACCTCGATAATATTGATTCTTGGGGAATCCATCACTGGCAAACCTCGGCTCAGAAGCACTATAAAACATAAATTCCCAATAATTTGGTCCCAACCATGGTGCTTGTAATTTATGGGATAGTTGTAGTACCGGTGCTAAATTAAGATCAATCAGAAATGTTTCCAAATCACCTTGTGTTGATGTGATGTATACCATTCGTTTATTTGTTAAATAGACATGTCCGTCTTTGGCAGTAATCTTCAAGGGGCGTGGTTGTTTCTCTCTTTGAGTAATTGTAAGTGTTTGTCTTGGAGTTGATGTATGATATTTTAATACTTCCAACCCATCACCACTAAGCTCGAATGGGGGTATATTCCCTGATAGTTGTGTGTAATTGTGTTTCAAAACAACATTATTGATCGACATTTGGCTTGTGTTGCGGGGGGTAATAGTATGCCTATTGTAATCTCTTGTTTTTTTCTTCCCTACAAAAAGTTTTATTATTTTGATACATAATAATTTGTATATAGTCAAGGAGTGGTTCTGAGGAAAACCATAGGAAAAATCTCAATAGGATGAACCAATAGGGTTATTTGTTAGTCTTCAAATTTGTTAGCCATTTTTTGGTATGTGTTGGGGAGTCCAGAGTACAAGTTACATTTTTAGAAAATAGTTATACGACCTGGAAGAAAACTATTCACGAACATTTCTCTTATCTAGTATTTCTATCAGGCTAAATCTTAGTATTGAAATTGCTTCAATGTATTTACTGCGCGTCGTTCGTGATTTGGTAGCATACTTTCAGCATTGTGTCATAGAATTAACCGGTTTGTTTTCAGACGTAACTTGATCAACTTGATATAGTACCAGAGGAATTTATTAAGAGCAGTCACAAAACACAATTTTTGCTGGTCTACACTATAATGACCTCTTCATTCATAATGGATATAGAATATTCAAGTTACACCCCTATCATAATTGATTATGATTCGCTTGGCTCTCCTCTCTTTCACTATCTCAAATCCGAGACAAATTCAAGTGTTAAAACTGATAGCCTCTGATAGAATGTAAGAAAGAACGCATTTCGAACCAAGAAGCACGCCCTTAACCGCTTATCACCAATAGACTCAAATGGGGTATATATCCTGATACTTTCTTGTAATTGTGTTTCGAAACAACAATATTGATTGACATTTGACTTGTGTTGTCTGGTTAGTAATAATATATACTACTATAATCTTTTTGTGTAATATTTTCAGATTTGGTTAGCGCACGTTCAAACAAAAGAAAAATTGAACTATCTTGCTCATCTACATAAAGACTTCAGAAGAGACACTACAAAAAAGCAGTAAGGAAAAATGTCCCCTGTAGCGCTCAAATCATTCAATCCAGCTTTTAGGAGCATATTCCAGGAAATCCCAGCTGTAAGGAAGTTCAAATTCAATGAAATCACCAGCCCACACACGGCTCAACAAGTTCTCGATGGAATGAACCTTCGAAAATATTATCCTCATGGATCTAAACTAGATATAATCGATTGTAACCCAGGAACGGGAATACTTTCCTCAATGTTGAATTATGAATTAAGACCTCGAGCACATGTTTTGTTGGAAAAGAGAGTTTTCTTTCAAGATATTTGGAAACAGTACATTGACTCTCTCAAAGAAAAAACTGGTAATAAAGAGAATTTTATATTATATCCTAGAGATCCATTTGAGTGGGATACATATACTGATTTGATAGACGTTGACAAAATAATTCAACCAGTGACGAAACCTCATGATGAAGTCCATGATGAGTTACTTGTAGTGGCAAATTGGGGTATGCACGTCGAGGAACCAGTGGTAGCTCAATGGATTGGATGTTGTGGTGATAGAAATTGGCTTCAAAAATATGGTAAAGTTCGGATTATATGTACCGCAGAATCCAAAACTGTACTGAAGTTTCTTGCTGAACCAGGGTTTAAAAAACGTAATCGAACAGCATTGAAACGTGATTTATATACTGAATCAAAATTACATGCAATTATCTCCAATCCAAAAGTTCTCCCGGGTTCAACTTATGATCACAGAGTTCTTTTCCGAGATCAACCAGTGGCAGCATATGATCCGAGTATTACCAGGTTGGGTGAAATAGCCATGTTTGAATTCATGCCAAGTGGACTTACGAGTGATGCTATTTCCGACATGGAATATCTTTTACTGCCAATATTTGGTACACCAATTACTCCACTTAAATACATTCTTAATAGATTAGCCCCAGGAACTGAATATATGGAAAGATATTTACCCGCGGATCTATTAGATCGATGCCCCCGTGAATTCACCACAGAAGATGTCTTAACTCTTGCCCATGCCTATGAAAAATGGCCTTTCAAACCGGATCTTGAAGATATTCTTATCAATGAAGAAATTATTGAATTATAAATAAGATGTTACTTTTGTAAACAATATATAGATATATATGAAGCACATTTGTAAATAGAATATATATTTTATCTATTTATTTATTCCAATTGTTTCTTGGTAAACATCGATATAAGCCTACTTGTCCCTGCTATTGGTGCACGCTTGGGTTTGACAATTGGTAACGGGGCGGTACTGCATCGTTTAGCTTCTTCAATACTTTGTCGTTGTATAATATGATTAATTTGTGAAGTTGTCTTTGGAATTTCAACCACACTAGCTTGAGTTGTATTTACTTGCTTCACTTCTTGATTCGAAACAGGTTGTAGTTCTACATTATTCAAATCGGAATATATTGATGACAGTAATGAAAACGCTCTCCTTCTATGATGGATTGATTTGTGTAAGTTGAAAAATTTCCCCATGTAAATTATCAACATTATTAATTCAAGAATCAATATTGGTAATACATGTCCATTTGATCGTAGTCTATCTTGTAAATCCGATTTTCCCACAATTATCAAAATAACAAATCCAATATTGGAAATATGGAAAATAAACAAGGGAATTATTGTTAAGTAATGGAACATAACCCTCATTTCAAAACATAACACGAGACAATATAATATGAATGTGATTATCGAACAAACAAAGACGGAGAAAACACCAATCAAAGTCATAAAAACATTTCGACTAATCCTTTCCACTAAAAGAGTATTGGAAGACGAGCTCGCCCCACCATACAATGAATCCAATACTAATTTGAAAAAGACTTGTGACTTGTTAATTCGGGACTTGTAATTCCACGCAGCATATACAGAATCAGGGAACACTTCAACAATACCAGTAACCACGGAAGACGAAGTTGGGTTTACCATTATAGAATGTTCTTGAATGACATGTTCACTTAACCTAACCTCCAATTCTTTTGTATCCCAACGGACTACCGGAATAGTGATGATTGTACTTTGGTTAATACTATCAACATATTTCTGTTCATTTCGGAGATAAATCCCATGTAGTATATTTTCAACCTTATCCGGGATGATACCTTCCTTTGGGAAATTGGGGTGGGATAATAATTGAATAACATCAATTTCCAGCAATTGAATTGTGAATGTTTGTGATTGATAATTCAAATAATTAAAAATCAATAACCAAAGGAAAAGATTTCGTAATCTGGAAATTACCCCGATTTTATTATTAATCGAGGAAGCTAACCATCGGGTGTTTGGTCCAATTGAACTTACAATTTCTTTCGAGAATATATTTGATAGTGCCATGTAGAGTTGTTAATTAACTTGTATGCAACCACAGACAGCGGTTGCAAAAAAAATGCAAAAGTATTCACAATGTGAACACAATGAAAAAATCTGATGATATTATATTTTTACATACACTTTTTATAAATTCTATTTAAAGTAGGTTTTATTGAGGAATATTCAGTAGATTAGCAAATAAAGTAACTAATTTCTCACTATCGAAAACACTTTCTGATGGTAATCCAAAGTAACTAGCATTAGGAAGTGCCCCCATTAACGCGACAATAGAAGGACCTACAAATATATCTTGTTGTTTCTGTTCTGGTTCTGTGACATGGCTACTTGATTCTTGAATATTTTGAACAACATTATTTACTTCTTCTTGTAATGCCTTCTTTGTCACTCTTCGCCTTTTGCTTGGATGTTCTTTGTCTTCATCGTCATCTTCTTCATATTCATCAATTCCTCCTATTTCTGTTCTCTTTATAATATTCACTTGTCCTAATTTATATCTATCAGTGAATAAATCTATAGGATTATCTTCCGGTAATAATTGTTCATATTTCTTAACAAAACTATTAATTACATCCATTTGAAGATAATCAGCCGCAAAAGAAATATATTTCTTATATAATGTTCGAAGATAGCCCTTTTTAATATTTAATTCTTTTTCTTTTCTCTGTTTGGTTATTGGATCAAGATTTTCCAATGTTAATGATTCTGAGATTATTGAAATTTCTTTGGAAATACTAGTATCCGAAGTTTGTAAAGTACTTCTCATGGCTTCTGCATCATTTATCATAATCAAATAATCTAAATAAGCTAACAAGAATTTCCCATTTGTAGAAAATGATTTTTTACCTAGATCAAATATCTTTAACGCAGTTTTAGAATTCCCAGTATAATGTTCTAATAGAGCACTTTCAATAAATATTTCATAACCTATAGATTCAAATTTCCTGGCGGTTTTAAATACATTACGAGCTTCTTTAATATCTCGAGCTCGTTTACTGGCAATCATTAATTTAACATATGCTAGAGTGATTGAATTTGATAATCGTTGATGAATATCTTGTAATTTCGAGAGTTGTGTTGAATCACCTATGGAAATTGTTAAACTCTTGGTTATTGTTTCATTATTTTCTTGTTGATCCTCTCCTTCTTCTTCCTGTTGCTGCTGTTGCTGCTTTTGTTTGATTCGGACGTTAAGTTCATTAACTTGTGATTTGACACCTTTAAATTCAGTAAGTAACGAATTAATCAAATTATTGAATGTTTCTCGGGATTGATCAAAAGAATCATCCTTTTCATATAATTCAGCTAACTGAAAACAGAGAAGCATACTTTTTGGATTAAGTGAAGAGCCATCTTTTAAAAGAGCAATACATGCACCAAGATTAGCTTCTTCGTTATTAAAAAGTAAATACTTACAATATGTAAACCATAATTGACCAACAAATGGTAATGCATAAGTTGATTGCTTGTAAACATAACTAATTCTCTTTTCAATTATGGATTCATCCTTAATTTCCAAGGTATTCTTTTTTTCAAATTCGATCCATTTTAACCATAAATTTAATTGACTTTCAACTAATTCATGGTCTTCACCTGTAATTGAATATGGAGAAATTGTTCGTTTTAATTTCTTTTCACCAATAAGATTATTCCATTCAGTATGCCATGATCTAGCCAACATAAATTCACCAGATTTTTCCGAAATGAATTTTTGAGCAGTAGCTGGATTTAATTCATTTTCCCATTTTGTATATTGGGACCAAGAAGTTTCAATATTTTCAGTAGGAATAATTAAATATTTCTTATATACTTTTCTAATTAAATCTGTCTTTTGTTGTTGTTCCCAATTTGCATTTGGAGTCCAAGATTTTAAAAATGCCAAATAATCATTCCAAAGAGAGTCACTATTAACATCAATACCAACTTTACCAATGGCAAACTCAAATGCTTGAATTACAGTACCACGAGCTTGTTCACCTCCAGTGATAAAATCAGTGGCACTTCGAACATAATCAACATATAACCGACAAAGTTCAACACTATCAGTGATTGCAAAACATTGTTGAAAAAGACTTTCCACTTTTTGCTTTTCTCCTCGATTCAATTCATACCTTATATATTTACACCAATTTGAACCCTAAAAATAAGAAAGTTAGTAAAAGCAAACTTCGACATCCAAAAAAGTATTCTAATGTCGAACATGAAAAGCTTATCATATGCATTAATTGTTTTTATCATTCGAAACAAAAAAATTAAAGTACCAAAAAAATTTCTATATAAACACACAAAAGAAGAAGTGAAAATCAGATTCAATAGGACCAGACCAGCCAGTCCTGAATCAAACCCAAACCATTATCCTTAAGATTATACCCAAAAACATCAAACAAAAAAACCCTCTATATATAAAAAAATACATAAAAAAAACTTTTCATCTCCAATATTAAAATAACCCAGTTTCTTAGTCAACATACATCAAATTTGAAAATATTTAAATATTTGGTATATACAGCTCGTACTTGTTCTTGATTATCTTTGGCAATAACTTGATCAATTAATTTATTCCATTTGGTATAGTTTAATGGATCAGCTTCAAGATCTTCCTCAAGTTGTCCAATTTTATCCAATGTCAATCGTTTTGATTTATTATGTTGAATAAACATGTTCGAAGGCATAGCAAGCTTTTTGGTAACAGCTGCAAACGGTGATATGTTATGTAGGATGGATCAGATATAATTCTATATTTGGATTGGATCTGGTTATGTTATCCCTTGCTATCGATTATAAAACTGTGATATATTGCTATTTCTATTAGTGTACCAAGTGTGTTTTAAAAAGAAGAGTAGTCCAGTATTATTATTTCCTCCAGCATTTTTTGGCGTTGTCCGGATTTTTTGGATGATGAGTGATACTTTGAAAATGTCGCAACATATTTTTCAATAAGCCGCGCGACATTGGTCTACTTACAAAACAAAAGAAAGTGAACAAATTGACTTGACCAATAGATCTTTGCTGTCGTAACGAAGAGAAAAGAATATGTTACAACTTCACGTCTGGGGAGTAAATGGCGAGATTTCATTAATATCTCCAGAATGTTTAGCCTCAGCGTGGTTACTATGGTTAATATTGGGGCCTAAAAATGAACCATTTGAAATCGTTACTTCATGTAATACTAACATATCCGATATCAATAAATTACCTGTGTTGATAACTGATGAGAAAAAATTGAATGGGTTTAAAGAAATAGTCAGTTTTGTCGAAGAGTACCAAACTGGAAACGAGGAAGAATCTGAATATTACCTTTCTAGTAAAGGTACATCTCAGAAACAATTGATTCATAGATGTTTATTGGCACTTCTTGAGTCAAAAATTGAAATTATTAATCAATATAACTTATACTCAAATACCAAGAATTATGAAAAATATACCAGGAAACTCTTTCAACACTATTTCCCATTCCCAATGATGTATAATCAACCTTTAAAATTTCATAATAATGCAGTTGCTCAAGTTAAGTTACTAGGACTAGACAAGAACAAAACTTCATTTTTCGATTTTACATCGACATTCCAAGATACCGAAGTTGCAGAGACTGAATATTTCAATAATGAATTGAGCGACAGTGATGATGATGAGGATCACGAAGAGAAGGATAAAGTAGCTTTGAGTTCATTACATGAAAAACAATTGTTGTCTAAATCGAAATCCAAATTAGCCCTACGTGAATCTAAGAATTCTTTGAGATGTTTAATCTTGTTGAATCATTACTTGCAAGAGTTTATCAAAACATACAAGCTTTTAAATAACCAAGGTGAAAACTCAGATTTTGGATATTTATTCAGTGAGAATTCCCCATCTTCTTCTGAACTTTTATTATATGCGTACCTTGTCAGTTTAACTAGTGATAAATTACCTGATAGATTCATACTGAGTTATTTAGACTTGAAACATGAAAAGTTAATGTCATTTGTCAATGAAAGAATTACTGATTTGCAAAAACCATTGGCAGAAAATAAAACTCGATTTAGAGCACCCCAAGGAATTGAAGTTCCTAGTTTATTCAACGAAGTAGGGTATTTAATGGGATCAATTAAATATTAGTCGATTACCCGGATTTTGTACTTGAAATTTCTCGCGCGTGCAGCCAGACAAAACAAACTGTCTGAATGGAAGGGTGGTGAAAAATTTATTTTGTCCGAAGTTTGTACTTCTTTTCTTCCCTTGTAAATAAAAACCTAGAAAGGAAACAAATATATATAGATATATGTATATAGACTAATATATTATATATTTGCATAGTTAAGCGAATGTAGAAAAGTTTGGCAATCTCAGCATAGTTTCATTTTATACCTTAATATTTACCCATGTATTTAATGATGGAATTTTCTTGCCATAGAATAGAATTTAGTTTACCTCGATTAAGTATCTAAATGTCTGGATTCAGTAGACGTTGGACTTTACTGCTTATTTGAATGAAACTTACATTTGTCCGTAGAAATCTCCTTGTGGTTTTCTCTCTGATGTTCGGCCAAACTTTCGTTGGGAATCAACGGCTAAAAAAAAATCCCGCGATGTGTGACATCACTCGCCCGAAGTTTTAAAAACTTATGTTCAAGAAGTTTCGATTATAATTACTCTCTATTTTTGTTTTTGATCAACTCACAATGAAAGTATTGTCATTGATAGCATTAACTTCGCTTTGTTTGGGATCTGTTCAAGGTGGCAGGTTACCTTCAATTGCCGTAGAAACCCCCGCCCCAGAATCAACACCACATAGACTACAAAAGAGAATGAGAGAAGTAATTATCAATAAAGAATATGCCAAGAATCAAGCAGCCAAAGAAGCTGGGGGGTCATCCACTACTGATATACCAGTTAACTGGATTAGAACTGTTGGCACAAAAGTAGAAATTGTTTATCCTACTGTGATTCAGGGAGTTACATTTAGTGCTAAACCTCCCTTAACTACCGATGGATTAGAACCATGGGTTTCCTTAAAAGACGATGGATCTCCAAAAACCATGAGACCAGAAATTAAAGGTGGACGTACTAAGAATGCTCAACCTACTTATGGTACTTATTTCCAAACTGCAACCACCATCCTTCATAGTAAGGACGATTTAAAAGCTCATAATATGGGAGATGATGAAATCTTTGAAGAAGTCATTTATCTTGATGAAGATTTATCTGATCATAATTTGAGTCCACTTATTAGATGTACTCCTGACAGATATAAGAAGAAGGGTATAGGTAGGGATCAATCCACTGAACCATTCTGTACACCAAAGGATAATGCTCAATTACGAATGGATAAGGCATATTTCGTAACTTGGTATTCAAGATTCTTCTCTGATGATGTTACAAATGTGAAAATACATTTATCTCATATTAAAGAAAGTTTGAGACAAAAGGGGTTGAAAAAAAGAGAAGATTCAGAGTCGGAACAAGTACCTGTTTCATTTGACAAAAGATCGGCTGTCTTGGAGCATGGAGGTAAAGTGACGGACTTATCCTTCTATACTTCTGATTGGATTTCAAATGAACAGGGTTTCTTCCCATTGTTTATTGATGAAAGTTGGTTTGGTAATGAATATTGGAGAAAGGTATTACTTACACTTCAACCAGATAATGTCGCCGATAAAGATTTTGATCGTATGAAAAATTCAATTGTAGTTGAAATTTGGAAAGGAGCAAAAGTTTCCAAGGGGCATAATGAAGATTTGAAAAAATTAGAAGAAAAACATGCTAATATGTATATGGGCCATATTGATGAAATTGAAGAAGGTATCGATTATGAAAAGTATATTGTTATGATGACTATGCCGACTTGTGTTATTCTTGCTGCTTTTGGAATGTATCTTTTCGTGACTATTAATAAAGTTGATTTAAGTAAAGTTAAAAAGAGAAAGTTTGCCAGAGAAAGAACAACTCATAAAATGATACCACTTAGAAACAAAGATTATACTGCCTTACCTCAGTATAATACTGACGTTTCAGGAATAAAACATGATTGAATAGTGTGTCTGTCGAAAGGCACGTGCCAAGAAAACGAGACAATTTCAACTGCATAACCCATTATAACCACAAAGGTTGTCTAATATATAGCTATATATGTGGGTTTTTTCTAACGTAAATAAAGACATTTGTAATTTACACTTTTAAAACATTAGAAAAATAAAGAGTGTCTTGTTGCCACTCGTTTAGCTCAGCTTAGCAGTATTATAAATAAGATCCATTCAAGTGTTTAATCGTTAATTAGAACCCCCTGATTGGAAAGTGATTGAACTTTTATATCAATTAGACTTTGTCATACCCTGAATATTTATATAGGTTAATTTTGCTCCCCATATCTCCTGACGTTGCGGAGTTTTTCTGAGGCGTAGTATTTTGACTTGGCCCCGTTTGAAAAATAGTGACCGCACCCAGCATCGTAGAGCCTCAAATATAAAAAGCAAACTTCAATTTAATACACAAAATACACATATTATCAAACTTTAGAACCAAAATACACTCATAGAAGAATAACTGATACCTTACCTGAACTAAAAATGGTTGAATTTGTAGCTAATCAAGGTTGGACCTTGACCACATTAGCTTCATTAATATGTGTCCTGGGGACACTTGTTATATTCTTTGATGATATCTACTACTTCATAGCTCCCAAATCATTAACTCGAAAATATCCGTTTAATTTAAATAAGAATTATAAGTTCATGAATGGTTGTTTAGCATTCAGTTCTGGATGTTTGATATTCACTTCGTTATATCGATTATTACCCGAAGCTTTACTGTATCTTGAAGATACTGACCTGGAAGAGATTGTTGATACCTTCACTATTAATACATCTTCGAGTTCGCATATTGAGTTGATTGGATCTTATATTGCTGGTATTTTGATATGTTTGACATTTAACAGTATTCTACATATGCTTACAAGCGAATCAGTAGTTCATTGCAATCATGGTGGCGATGTAAGCACGCACCATGACCATGACCATCGCGAGGATGAGGATGACGAGGAGGAAATAGAAGGCAATTCACATGTGGAATGTGGAAGTTCATCGAGTCCTACTAGTGGTGACTCGGGACATAATTGTAAAATTGATGATGTTGATAATAGAGTTCGTCATACATGTTCTCAAAAAGCACAAACACAAACACAAGATACAATGCAGGCTGAGATGGGTGAGAGAACTCCTTTAATTAAACGAGCTAGTACTAAACAACTTATCATGAAGTATATCTATCGATCACAAGAGGATGGAACAGACGGTGAATGTAAAGGATATTCTTCGGCCGAGCTTTGTACTTATAATAATTGTCTTGGTGGTCCCGATTGTATTAAATTACATTATTGTGAAATTCCGGAATTACCATTTTATCCTGATGTTGATGAAAATTACGTTGTATCACTACAAGACCAGGAAGCAGATCAAGAAGCCAGAGGAAGATCAGCAGATACTCGCACAACCAGTATGAAACGTCATTCAACTATAGATAGTCACCATCTGCACAATGTAGACCATCACCATCATGTGGTTTCTCCGTTGTCTCGTTTATTATTAATTGGGATTGAGACGGTCTTGGCAATAACATTACATAAATTGCCCGAGGGATTCATCACATATATCACATCGGAAACAAACCCAGAATTGGGATTAACTATATTTATTAGTTTATTGTTTCATAACTTCACGGAAGGATTCTCAATGTGTTTACCATTATATTATTCGTTTTCTTCAAACACCCAAAACAATAGAACAGCCAAATGGAAAGCTGTAAGTATAAGTGCAATCTTAGGGGGGTTGTCACAGCCAGTTGGTGCATTTTTGGGATTTTTGTTTTTAAAAATCAATGAAGATAAATTTTCAGACGGTGATGGAATCGATGTAGGGAAATTAAACTACATATTTGGTATTACATTATCCATAACCAGTGGGTTTTTAACTGTGATTGCGTTATCAATGTATGGATCGGCAGTTTCATTTGGCGGATCTCTGAACTTTGTCATGCTATGGTGTCTTGTAGGGATTTGTTTAATTGGGTTGTCATCTGCATTCACCTAGTCTTTTGGAATATAAAATTAGTGGTTTTATATAGAGGAAGTAGGAATATAAATAGAATTTACATACTCTGTTAACTTGATTCTTTTTTGCATATTGAAGGGCATCCATTCTGTAATATACGTCGATTCAAGTACAAAATAAGCAGATTCAGCGTACATTTCGTCACACTTTAACCCAAATTCGGAAAAATTGACTAATCACAAAAAAAAGAAATGACCCAGCCATTCAGTCCTGTACGCAGGCGGAAAAGAAATTTGTTGAACACACACACAAATCTAGACGTCTAACTCGTTAACAGTAACTAATATATTTACAACACCTTTTTGTTTTGAACAACCAGCTTTACAGTCCCGAGTCTTTTATAAGTTTATTTGAAGAAATCTAAATCGAAAAGACCAAAAAAAAGTATAAACCAGACGTTTCTGATTTCATAACTATCAAGAGTATTTTGCCCCCTTTCAGTGAATTCACTTGAACCTTGTAATTAACAAATTATCGTTTATGATATTGATACAGCTACTGCGAAATAAATCCAAATCAAGATATTAAATTTTTTTTAAATAGAATTTAGTACCAGGTCCAATATAAATATGATGGCCCACGAACCTCCAATTCAGCTACACCCAGATTCGGGCAAGAATAATTTTACAAATACTCAACTTCAACATCCCCCCAAACCAAAGAATAAGAAGAAAACCAAAGAAAAGCTGGTGGATGATGAGACAAGAACCCTCCCTAGTGGGGAAAAGGTTGATTTTGGTCCCAGCAGCAGTAATACCAAGTCCAAAAGTAATAAGTTGAGGAAACAAGTTGAAAGAAAATTGGCAACTTCTTTATCTTTACCAAATGGAGACAAACCTGATTTTATGAATGAAAAATCAAAAAAAGAGTCAAAAAAGAAAAAATCTGGTACACCTAGTTTACCAATTGGAGAAAAAGCAAATCTCCAACCAGGAACATCATCAAGATCAAAGAAGAAAAATGATGTTCCTGAACAACTATTACCAAATGGGGAAAAACCAAACTTTCAACCTTCAAAATCTTCTTCTAAGAAGTCGACATTACCAAGTGGAGGAGAGAAGCAACATCTGAAGAGTAATTCCAAATCAAGTATTATTCAAGAACAATCGTTGCCTAGTGGAGAGAAACCAAACTTTTACAATGAAAAACCAACCACTACTAAGAAAACTAATAGTAAGAAGGATAAGAAAATTGAAGATACATATGCTGGTTCATCCTTTCATTCTTCTCCGTTGGCATTAAACTTACCTAAACCTTCTTTCCGAGCTTCGCCAAGACAAGAGAATGCTGATGCTGGTGATGACGAACTTTCTAGTTCTTCTAATTCTTCAGTTGTATCTTCAACCTCGCCTGTTCTTGCTCATGGCGTCGCACCAGGTCCAGGAGACCCACCTCCTTTGAATCCCGCACCATTAACCCACCCAGTAACTGCTTATCCGCCGGGAAGTATCCCACCTCCTCATATTTATCAACACCCTACTCCTCAACCACAGCATCCATATTATCCTCAATTTCTCCAACCAGGTTTTTCCTACCAAGTTACACCCCAGGGATATATTCAATATCAATATCCTCCATATGGTCAACATCATCCTCCACCACCAGTTTCTCAACCAGGAGTTATTTACCCCCATTACCAAACCCCGCCTCCACAAATGGCCGCTCCTCTAGCAACCCAACAGCAACAACAACAGCAACCAGCTGGAGGACACAAGATTACATTTAATGAATTATTAAGTTCGTCAAAGAACTAAATGTGTGATTATATATGTACAAACCAAATTATGGGACATTTACAAATTTTGTTTTCAACAAAGATTAAGTATTTATTTAAATACGGCAACACGCGTTTATTCCATTGTTTCAATTCCTATTGATGTTATTTAATTTTTTGTTTTATGTCCCTATAGCTTTACACAACATTGGGTTTTCACCATCTCATTTTTATATTACCTGGGTGTCTTTTTTTAATTGGTTTCTAAGATATGATTTTGTTTTGACTGGTTTTTTATCTGCATAATGCGGTATATGATAAATTTGAGTATATCTTGGGTTTTAAATTATTTTTTTTATCATTTTTAAATGATGTTACGACTTGTTGAGTATTTACTATACTTGAGATTTTGAGGGTTAATTATTTGGCTTTTGACATATTGATTTTTGTTTATGTTTGTTTTGTTTCAGTTTTTGTTTTATTAAAAGGTGAACTTGTGTGGTTGCTCTCAACTATCCAGTTATTCTTTGTTATAAGGTGTGGTTTTTTTAGTTCAGCTATCTGGTTGAACTTTTGGTTTTTCACCTTTTCTTTTTTTTTTTTTATTTTGGTTACTTGCAGTCAATTGCGCCTGGTGGTGTTACTCGAGTAATTGAATCTTTTTTTTTTCTTTCTTTCTTCTTTTCTTGTTTTATAGAGAAGTTCAAGGACTTTAGACTTGTATGAAGTAATTCTGTATAGGTAACAATAGAAGACTTTAGAATGGAAATATTTGTAGAATTTGGTATTTATTTTTGGCAGTTTTGCTCTGTTGATGACATATTCTTGTAGATTTGCAAATTCACAGCAGACTGTGGCGATGTTTGTGGCTGATTAAATCCTTAACGAATACAGAAGAGTAACGTGTCTAGTTAGCGATCGTGGCTATAAATGGATGTTCATTATTCCGAAGCTCCACTACTTTATGTCATATAATTGTGGTGCGAGTTGACGTGATTTGTTGCAAAAAAACAATATAGGGAAAAGTTGGTTGGGATAATGCAGTATGGCTCAATTCTTCAGACGGGTTTTTGTCTATAAATATAACTTGGAAATTATCTCACTTACGCTCTCTTCCATCTTCCACTGTTGTAATCTTGCTTTTTTGACAATGGCTCCAGTTTCAATCGCAATTATTGGTCTTCATGGTGCATTAGGTAAACCAACATTAGATGCTGTAAATTCCGGGGTATTTGATGATAAATTGAAATTTCCAATTAAGGCACTTACAAGAAATGACAATATCCCTTCAACTGATAAAATTGAATATATTAAAACTGAAATTAGTTCAAGTACAATTGATTCTATTGCTTCGGCATTGTCAGGAATTGATGTGATTGTTGAACTAATTACACCCAACCCTGAATTATTCTCGGCTTTAGAAAAAGTGGCTGAAAAGGCTAAACCTAAACTATACATTCCATCGCAATTTGGTTGTGATATTGATGATGTTCGTAAACTCATCCCAGGATTCTTGACAGTTAAAACTCAACATACGGAAAATCTTCGTAAATTAGGAATTAAAACTGTGGATATAATTACTAACTATTTCGCTCAACCAGAATCTTTCTTGTATGAATTTGTTACGCATGTTGGTATTGACCCAACAACAAATAGTGTTGTTCAAATTGGTTCCTTGCATACTAAATCACCATACACTAGAGTAGAAGATGTTGGGAAGGTGGTGCTTGCCGTTGCCACAACCCCAATTGAGAAACTTCCAAATAAACTAAAGGTTAAATCTGGGCTGATCACTTATAAAGAATTAATTGAGAAATATGAAGCAAGTCATAACGTGGTATTGACAATCAAAGAAAAGTTAACTACTGAAGAAGCCAAAAAACAATTAGACGAACGATTAAAAGAGTCAAGTGGGTTCAATTTTAAAGACTTTGGGTTTTATTTACATGTAGCTGGAGCTTCTGGTCTTGAATATGACAACAAAGACAAAGAATTGATTAATCCAAATGAATCAATTTGGAAATGGCAAAAATATTAACCTGCACAAGTGTAGAATAGAAGATTTTCTTTGTAGTTGTCTAGAACATGAATACATAAGTTAAGTAAAGAAATAAATAGTCATGTAGCCAATAGAAAGTTGAGATTGTTCGTTTATACTTGACTCAGCAGCGCTCCCCAGTTTTTTGCGGTTCCTTTTGGGATCCTTTGCGGCTTTTTAATCGCACTGAGATCATCAAACTCCGCCACATTATTGTGCATTATTTCAACTTAGAATGTTCATTGTACTATCGGATTGTGTCGGGATTAAAGTTAGCTAACACTCCCAATCCATTACAAACATCTGAATAGTGATTACCCCAAACTTAATATTCCTAATACGGCAGAAATTCCTTACTAACACTTCTAAATATTTTTTGTGCCACCAACTGTGGAAAAAAAACATCAGTTTTTCAACAAATATACCTCATCGGTTATCAAACAAAGAACTATCATAAAATCAAGCTTTTGCTTAACTTTTTCTTCTTTCCCTCCTTATAGAGAGCCTTCAGAAACAACCTGTTGTCATGCAAAATAAGGAAATCAGAATCTTGTCCTTACTTGGACTAGATACGGTTTTCTTCTTATTAGAGGCAATTATCGGTTATTCGGTTCATTCCCTTGCCCTTATTGCAGATTCTTTCCATATGCTTAATGATATAATCTCACTTATAATAGCATTATGGGCCGTCAAGGTTAAGAAAACTAAACGTGCTGATGGAAAATATACATATGGTTGGCAAAGAGCTGAAATTTTAGGAGCTTTAATAAATGCTGTATTCCTTTTAGCTTTATGTTTTACAATTATAATGGATGCTATTCAAAGATTTTTTGAACCAGTTGAAGTATCTAATCCAAAATTAATTTTGGTTGTTGGTATTGCTGGGTTGTGCAGTAATGGTATTGGTTTGGTTTTGTTTCATGAACATGGCCATAGTCATGGACATTCTCATAGTCATACTGATGAAGAGGCAGTAGCTGGTGCAGTTGCTCCTGAGGCCCATAGATCGTTCGTCTCTGAATCCACACCCTTGCTTAGAGGCGATATTTCCGGATCCCAGGTGTTTGATTATATGCCCGATACAGTTGTCGAAAGGTATTCTTCACCTCCACCACAACAAGCAGAAACTCAACACTCAATACTAGATGAAACTATTACTCAACAAGAACCATCAAAAACACATCAACATGATCATCTGTTATCATCGCACGACCACGATGAACACCAAACACAACCTGTGAAACGGAAATCCTTAAATATGGAAGGGGTATTTTTACATGTTTTGGGTGATGCATTGGGTAATGTAGGGGTTATTATAACTGCGTTGATTATTTGGAAAACCGACTATTCATGGAGATTCTATGCTGATCCAGTCACTTCGCTTTTAATCACGTTAATTATATTCAATAGTGCACTTCCATTATGTCGTAAATCATCCAAGATTTTATTACAAGCAACTCCACCATATATTAATTCCAATCTTATAGTTGAGCAAATTGTTAAATTGCCACTTGTTAAAAATGTTCATGATTTCCATGTCTGGAACCTTAATGAAGATATTTTAATTGCATCATTACACTTGGAACTTGTCGACAGTTGTAGTTCGCCGCCTCCGATTCAAGCAAAATACACCACCCCACAATCACCAACTAATAATGCCGTTTTTTCGGTAACCCCTGAGGGAGAATCATCGATACTGGAATCAGATGATGAGGTAATGGCCGATCCGATTGATCGTAAATTATTTTTGACAGTGGTTGCCGAAGTTAGAGATGTTTTACATAAATTTGGTATTCATTCAGTGACTATTCAACCAGAATTCCCGAAGTTGAGAGAAATTATCCATCGTCGTCGTGAACTGATGGCTTCCTTAACGGGACAAGATAGAAATGTATTTGGAAGCACTAATAAAACCAATTGCTTGGTTGATGAATATACAAATTGTGATTCTGAAAGTTGTGCTTAGTTTGTACCAATTTTATGTATAGTTTTCGTTTGAGTTTTAATAAATTTACTTTCTGTAGAATAAATTAGATATCAAGTTTAAATTAAAATATACACGAAAAAATCAAACAAACTATTCAAAAAAACCATAGAAATAAATAAAACTTCTCAGAACTTGGAAGAGAGAAATATAAAACAATTGATTCCAAATCAACAAGTAGAAGCACCCAACCATTAAAAGCTAAGGCTTGTGTTTGTAAAGAAGAACGCACAAATTATATGTGTGTAAAGAAGAAAGCACAGATTATGTGTGTAAAATCAAGTGTCTGAGAAAATAATACCGACAATTTTGCAACCAATTTCACCAGCAAAAAAAAATAATCAAAAACAGATTCTAAACAAATATTTGATATCCAGTCTTCGTAACATTATACTTGTTTCCCTTCTTTGTATGTCTAACGGATGGAAGTTCATACTTTACTGCTCTCTTGTCGACCTTCTCACCCTTTTTCAAAAATGAAAACCCAGAAAGACTAGAATCTCTTGTTTCTGTTGAAGAAATCGACCTACTATCATCTCTATTTCCACCAACGACCGATGCAGCGTAGGGATGAGCTTGTGCAAGTTGTGATTTGGCTGTGAATAATGAAGTTGTAGACGGTTGATTCCTGCTTCTTGTCAATGAATGCTCTTTTGGATCGACGATCGATACACTCGAACTAGTTGAAATTGAAATTGAAAGTGAACTTTGTTTAGAGTGGGGCCCTTTTGGTTGTGCCCTAGCAGAAAACATAGAAGATAATCTTCTTCTAAATGATGATCTGGTGGGTCCAGCGGCAAGGACCTTAGGAGCTTCTTTATCTTGACCAAATGCATTAATATAACTAAATGAATCATCTTCTTGTTCAACCAGACAAATGCTCTCTGTTTCGGCTATTGGTGGTGGTGCCATAAATACTACTGGATCAAGGGAATCAAGACTTCTATTGATATTTGAAGAAACGATATTTTCAGGCAAATTAAATCCAAGTTCAGCAATTTCCTTCTTCAATATAAATGAAGATCTCATAAAGCCTAGAGAAGCCTTGTTAGGTTTTGTTGGATCTACCAAGGAAGTTGTTGAAGATGAAAATCGAAGATTATCCAATGAACTATGGTGCTTTAAGCTTGATGGGACCATGGCAGGAGGTTTGGTATATGGGTTATAAGCTTCATTTGTAGAAGACATAGAAGATCCGGATTCAGAAACGCGTAATGAAAGTGAGGAAGTTCTAGAACTTGAAGTATCACTTGTGGGAGATTTGGTCAGCTTATCTTCAACTTCAACAATTGGAGCCAATCCCTTTAATCCAAAGCATTCAGGAGAAACAGACCGTGTAGCTAATCTAGCTGGTGATCTTTGAGGAATTCCCACAGGCGGCTTAAACTCAGGTGATTCTTGTTCCTTTGATGATCTTGGAGATAAGTCTCTTGCAAATTGGTCTAACCTTGACATAGGTTTCCTTCTTGGGTCAAAAGGCTTGCTATTATGTTCAACCTTGTCGGGGTATGCTCTAGCATATTGGTTTAACCTTGACGTAATTGGCTGTTTAAACTTATCATGTACTTCATCATGCTCATTGTCAGAGGTTTCAGAGTCTTCCTGTTCCATCCTCTTCTCCCTTAATCTTTGCAACAACAGTGACCTATATTGTACCAGACTTGAAGTAGCATCGGGTTTAGGGGTTACAAATTCATCATTATGTTCATTATTTTTCTCTTCATATTCATCGGAAGAATCTCCAGATAAAGATTCACCATCATCGCTCTCTAACGTTTCATTCACAAGAGGCAGCAGTGATGTTATTGAAATAAATGAAGGAGCTTTCGATAATTTACTTTTTGGTCTAGGATCAAAATTATCTTCGACAGAAAGCACACTATTTACCCTGGAGTGAAGAGAATTCCTCAATGAAGGTGACATATTTCCTTCAGTTTTGTTGAACGTTTTGGATGGAGGAACCTTAACTGTGATTGGTGCATCCTTGGGAATATCAACAGATCTTCTAAATCCACGATACTTTGAATTTGAACTCAATAAAAATTTAATCGTGCTTATAGTTTCCGCATCTGGTTGATAGGTCTCGACAGAATCTAATTGATCATCCATTACTGTAGTAGAAGGAGTTGTTGGTACAGATGTACCTTTATTAATATTCAATGGTTCAATTTCTTCACTTGAAACTGAAGTGACCGAGTCATTATCATCTTCCACGTAGGTCAATTTCAATATATAGTTAGCAACAAACACATAAGTTTTAATCCAAGCCATTTCCATATCTTTATCAAAACCTTCACCCAAAATTTGTTTAAATGTATCAAGCAATGAACCTCCCATTGTATCCAAGTACTTATAAGCCAATTGACAGAATGGAGTATTTTCATTGATAAACCCAACAACAAACTCCTCAATCAAGGATATATTTCTAAGATGGACAACTACATATCCAAACAAGTCACAAAATATTGAGGCGTGTTCATCAATTAAATCATTATCATTATGGAATAATTTACTCACTTGAGTATTTTGAATGATTAAATTGGAGTATAAGATTGAAAAGAATCTTTTCTTGGAGGGTATATCACTCCAAGATGTTTGAATTCTCTCGAGTTCAACTCGATTCAAGTCTAATTCCATAACTGAAGGTTTTCAAATAAAAATATCTACTTATTTAGTGTAGGTTAGATATCGTTTCGAATAAATAAATTATTAATTTAGGAAAAATTGCATAAAACCTTTGAAATCTAAGCTCGTCAAGATTAAGTCAGATATATATATGACTACATAATAATGCAAATTTACCATGTTGGGTATGTAAGTTAGTGCAATTACAACTAGAATAGGCAAATGTAGAATAGTGAAATTTCCACCAATCTGCATTTGGGTATTGTGTAGGATTTAGCGATCGTCTTTCTGGAATCGTTAATTCTTTTTTTTTTTGCACTTAAATTTCCTAATTAGGAAAACTTGGTAAGAATAAGATTTGAAATATTTTCTGAGGGGATTCTTTTTCCTTAGATTTGGGTAATTATAATTTGGTAGTTACTTGATCTGGAAATGTATAAAGGTAAAATTATCGCCTTGTAATTTCCCCAAGTTTTTTTGGACTCATTGTAGAGTAGTGTACATTACCCATTGGGGCAAAGCTCGGTAATTGTTGCACCGAGGAAAGCATACCGCGTCGAGATTACTACCAAAATTTTATTATCTTACAAGTATGAAGTTTGTGGGGTAAACTGGTTGACCAACTAATTAACTCCTGGAAATACATCAATGAAGTTCAATTGCTAATTGTAAATTAATTGTCGGTTGAAACTTTAGTTTCTTGTTAAAATCGGACGAATTCACTCGTTGGTTTCTACTTTGGCAAGGTTGAGATTCTATATGAAAAATAAGCCTAGACGAAATCTAACAACTCATATTTGAATAGATTCCCAGCTAAAACCTTAAAATATAGTTTTCAATTCCTTTTGCAGGTAGATAATAAATTTTCGGAATTACATTTGTTACTTTGTACCCGTCGATAATTAATCTTACTGCATAATCTTGAATTAGCGGTTTCGTTCTTAATTGTCTTCTCCATTCTGTCGTTAGTTATCTCCTGACTTGATTTCCAATAAAATTACCATCACATACAAAGTAATTTCAAGAGTTGAAACTAGGCAGACATTTGCATGTATTTTATAAGAACATTTGCTAAATTTCAGATAAAAATAGAATTTTCTTTTCCCAAAACTGGTGATTTGAATGTCCTAACTACAGCTTTATGTACTTTGTATGTTTCTGTCCTAAAATTTATACAATTTGTTGTATTTTTTGTCTGTATTTTTGAAGCCAAGTTTCACCAAAACTTACTACGTAAATCTCAGAAATATTTAAGTCCGCGCCAGATCTCAAATTGCCAATGCTACAATATTTTTTACACCACCAATAACAATAACTATATAACATGACAGAAATGATTTTATATAGCAATAAGTGATAAGCAGATGTTTCAGAGAAAATGTACTGGGTAATATGTAATTTTTCCAATTTACAGGCCCACCTACTAGCGCTACCAAAATAGTTAGACTAGTCGATCGGTATTTGAGACAAGTTGCTCATTGAGACTTCAATCCCAACACTCTATTCGATTGGTTAATCCTCTCCAATTGCAATACGATTGCTGACTTGTTAACAAAATCAAAGCCAGTGTCTTCTACAGATGGAGACTTGTTGTCACTTGCCCTTGCCACCGCACTGGGAACTTTTTTTTCTCTGATTTCCTTTTCTTTTGCTCTAGTATTTGATAACCCGTGAAACAGATTACAAACACTGTTAAATATTTTCTCCTTTGCTTATTATATGACAAAACACTAGATGGACCCGAGTAATAACATACCTAGTACTGGTTCGGTACCATCAGCACCTCAAAAACGAACAATATCTACTCGTGAATCCACCTCCGCGAACGCTCAACGAAACAATTCAATAGTAGAAATACTATCGGATGACGAACCGGAAATCATAGATCTCGATCATGAACCTGAGGTTGAAGATAGCATGGTATCAAGTGGCGAGGTTGAGATCGTTGGTATAAATACTGAGAATCCCACCCCTATTTCCGTACCGAATGTGCGAAACACCATATCTTCGTTATTTGTAGGTGATGATGACGATCAAGGAGAAAGAGGAGCAAATCAAGATGATATAGAAATCACAAATGTGCGGCATATTGAGCGTAACAATCTACATAATCATCATACTGTGCATACACCATTTGGTCATTTTCAAATATTCATGCCTAATCCAACTAGAGCAGAACAACCACAACAACTACAACAACCACAGCAACAGCAACAACGACAACAAAGACAACCAACAGTTCCTTCAGATGCAAATTTATATAGATTAGCACGTCCAACACCACAACAAATTCGTCTAGCACGACTAGCTAGAAATAATCAGCGACACCGAGCTCAAAGTCGGCAAAGACAACGACGTTCACCTATGGAATTATTTGCATATATTCCTTTCCGACAACCATTTCGTGATGAAGAAGATGAAGTTGATATGGAATTTCTTCGAAGTATGTTGGATTCATATGGGGAAGGAGATTTTGAATCAAATGCGGTTGAAGAATCTATATTGCGACGAATTGAGCATGATAATGAACGAGAATTGAATCATCGATTACAACAACAAACTATGTTTAATATGAAGGCATTAGAGGAAAAGAAACAGCTTGCCGAGAATAGTCGTGAAATTACTAGTCATACCAGTACTATAAAATCAGATATGAATCTTGTATGTGAATTATGTGGTATTATATTGGGAGAAGGTATACCTGAAGATTTCCTTGGAGATCCTGAATATAATGAGAATTTTGAAAAATTTACCAATCAATATCAAGTGCAAGCTCCTTGGTTTTGTACTTATCCAATGACTGAAGTTGATAAAGAATTATCTAAAAGAATATTTGTAGCTAAATGTGGTCATACGTTTTGTGGAAGATGTGTTAAGAATATTGGGAATCGACCACGACGAACAAAGACAACACGTCTGGGATTAACAATATTAAATCCCAGTATATTTGCTCCATTTAAATGTCCTGAATCTGAATGTAACAAGAAGTTTTCTGGTAAAAGTTTTACGGAAATTTACTTTTAAAAGAGGTTTTATAGACTTTTTTTTACAATAGTTAAAAATACACCAGTATACAAAATTAAAAAAGAGCTATTGTTTAATTTTCATTCTTTTTGTAGCAAATGTTATCTCTTCAGGACCTACGCTTGAATTTCTCGTAGAATGTGCGTCACTAGTCATAGTTACATCTTCAAGTTCTTCCCCATCTTCACCAATAACCCAACTTTCAGCTTTTGATAATTGATCATTAAATACCATGGTTAATTTTGAAATCATTTCAAGAGATTCCTTAGCAAACACTATTATTCGATCATTTGATTGTAGTGTAGTGCCCCCTGGTGTGATTGTGCCTGGCTGTTGTAAGGATGTTGGTAGACTTAATATTATATCACGGATTGCGGTTTTTAATTCAAAATTTTGAAGTTGAACTGAAGATGTTTCTGAACTATTACTTGGAACAGGTGTTAATGAATCGGTTGTTGTTGATAAAGTTGAAGGACGGAAATGTGAAATTAATCCAATAATTTTTTTCACAGTGGTGACAATTTCGGTTTTAGTCTTTTGTGTCTTGGATTCGATATCTTCTTCGTTTAATTGAATCTTTTCCCGTTCTTCTTTAACTGCAAGTTCAGTCTCAGTAACCTTTTCTTGTAAATAATTGACTTTTGAATTAATTGTATCGTTGGCTAATCTTAACACATGCAAACAAAATTGTAATCTTTTTTTATTATCTGAAACACTAGGTACCTTATCATCATTCGTTAACCGTCTTTTCTTTTGCTTATTATCAAAGTTATTATCATTTGAAACGAAAGGAGTAATATCATTGGATGACGAGTTGGACATAGCAGCAGCTTTCTTTGTTTGATGTCTATTATTTAAATTAACTTCGATTTTATTAACCACCGGGATGGCCGCTTTTTCCACAATACCGGCAGCATAATTAAAGCTAGGATAATTTCTTTTTGAAGTTTCATAGTATTTGACAGCACCTTGAACTAAAGGATGTTGAGCAACCATCGATACTGTGGAAACAATAGGATGTTGTTGTTGGGGACCAACAAACGGGGATGTAGGGGCTGAAACGACGGTATCACCATCAGAAGACGAGGGGGTTGCACTTCTTGTTAAACGGGTCAACGCTTCAGCTGCAGAAACTAAAGCTTCATGTTCAGAATCTGGAAGTGAATCTGGCGACGACATTGGATTGAATTTAGTATTCTTGGACGTGCTTAAAGACATATTCTGAGACAGTTCAGAAAAATTCTCTCGATAAATTGTGTCTGATGATAAGTTCAGTTATATCAAATTTGTTTTCAATTAATATATTGGAAATATACACAAAGTAAGGTGTGGCCAATAAATTTCGTAAACCTTGTGTGGAATAAGTATAATAATTGTTTCCCTTAAAAAATTAAAAACAAAGGAGTGGAGCAGCCTAATATAATTAATGGGTATTAATTGGCGGGGGTGTATGAAATGTGACTATGCTAAATTAGATGTTGTTTTTAAAAAAATGTGATACAAATTAAACAATAAAGATATCAACTTTTTGGAATGAATGTAAAAAATTCCCAAATTGTATAATCCCGATGCTTGTGACTTACGAGTTTTTGCTTGTGACTTTTTTGATTTATTTCTGTCTTCTGATATTTTTCCCTGTCATACACCAGGGGAACACAACAAAATCAAATTTGATTAAAAAAGAAATTCAATTTTTGGTTTACGCATTTCAGACATTTCTGTTAAATGACATGCATGTGAAGAGAACATAATAATGAAAAAACATTCGCTGAGGCGATTCCTTTGAAAGACTAAAAAAAAGTGACAAAAAACATATTGCACGTGATGCATTGTTGCATTTTCCCAACAGAATACTCCTCATCCCCCGCGCTGTCATAAGGAGAACAGATAACAGATAGCACCTTCAACTTCGTCTAAGAAGATCAAATCTCATAACCATTTTTAGCTACGTCACAATTTTGTTCTTCTACTACGTCTTTGTCTCACTTGGAACCCCGACTTTTTCTTATCCCTTATGCACTTGCGTATGCCACAACTATATGACATTCAGAGGCTTCGTTTATTCTTTTTACGCTGTAACTTTAATAACTTTATTCTTAAATTTTGTAATATACACTCAGTACTATCTATAAAATTAGTCCTTATTAGCTTTTTGAACATATTCAGCAGCCTTGGATTTGACCCTATCAATCATTTTTTCATCACCTTTACCTTCTTCAAATTCAAGCCATTTCTTAAAGAAGAATTTGGCTTGTTTACGAGATAATTTCTTGGTCACGACTCTTTCAAATAAATCTTCAATTTTTTCCTTTGAATCATCTTGTTTAATCTCTTGATCAATATAAACGTTCCATAAATCAATTCTCTTTGGTGCATCAGAAATTAAACCTTCAAATAATGATCTACCTTGTTCTGGATCACCTTTAACAAATTCTAATTGAGCAAATTTACGAACAACTTCAATATGATCTCGTTTAGGTAACACTTGTAATGCTTTGGCTAAAATTTCATGAGTCTTATCTTGGAGTTCACGATCTAACAAGTATGACCCATAATGAACCCAAGTGGTAATATTCTTACCAAACTTCTTAGTCATTACTTTATACAATTCATCAGCTTGATCATATTTTTCAGACATGGTATAAATGGAAACCAATTTTTGATGCATTATCAAAGAATCCATATATTGACATGCTCTTTTAAACGTAGACTCTAATGTTTCATCACTACCAAAAGTATTTTCCAAATTAAGCAAGGCAATCCAAATATTCATCTTTTCCTGTTCTTCGCGGTAATTGATTGTTTTCAAGGCACGTTCACCGATTTCTCTAGCTTTATCAATTTCACTTAATTGTAATTGGAATGACATATAATTCATCCACATAATGGAAGAATTTGGATTACCAATTAACAATCTCTCAAAATCACCGACGGATTGAGGAGCTCTAGTGTTTAAATCACCAGTTTTATCTTCAACTGTTTGTTTGGATTTCCGTTTCTTTTTCTTTTCTTGAGTGAAATCTTCATCTTCTCCATCGGATGATTCATCTTCAGCTTGGTCTAAGATAGAGGCAGTCCAATCGAAACCATTGGTGGATAATCCGAGTTCTTCAGCATGCTTCGAGTCGGTGTCATCTTCGTCGTCTTCTTCATCGTCGGAAGAAGCTTCTTCTGCACTTTCTTCTCCTTCTTCAATATCCATGAGTTCATCTTCTGAGTTTTCCTCTTCTTCGTTTTCTGAGTCTTCCATTTCAATATCTTCTGCTTCATCTTTTTCGTTGGCGTCGGTGAAATATGAAGCCTTCATTCCCAAAGATAATTGTTTCTTTTCTTCATTAATCTTCAAAACCTTAACCTTGACCCTATCACCTTCACCAAATAATCCAGCAATATTTTCCACTTTAGTTTCAGCAATTTCCAGTTGATGACATAACCCACTAACGTTTATTGTACCATCCAATTTAACGAAAACACCAAAATCAGTTACTCGTTTAACGGAACCTTCGAAAATATCACCAACTTCTAAATCTTCAAATTTCTTTAAATAATTTAATTCTCCTGAAACTTCACTTTCCTTTAAGGTCATTAATACTCTACCTTCTTCTTTACATGCAGAAATCTTCCCCACTACCAATTGATTAGGTTTGAAAAATTTCTTCCAATCCTTCAAGTAAGAATCAGATAAATCACTGACTCTAACCAATGCATAAACTGATCTTCCTAATGCAACATAAACACCGTTATTAGCAACATTCTTAACATAACCTTTAACAATACTACCCCGAGATAAATCTTCAATTGAATTGATGGTCTTGTCAACAACTTCTTCGTCCTCACTTCTTAAGGAGACAGCAACCTTTTCAGTATCATTGTCAACATCTACCACAGTAGCAATAACATAATCATTAGGATGGAACACTTGTTCTAATTTATCGGAATAATTGTTTAATGCATCAGTAATATAAGCAGAGCCAATTATGTTGGGTCCAATTTCAACCAATACATAAGCATCTTTAACTTTAATGATTCTTACTGGGTATTTCTTACCGATTTCAACATCCTTGAATGTTTTAACTCCGTGAGTGTTCTTCCCGGACATGATCAATACATGATGTTCATTATCTATTTGATCTACCTTCAATTCAAGAGCACATCCAATAGGTAATTTGTTGTCAATATCACGGAATACAGAAACATCATCAGTTAAATGCATGAATGATACATGACCCTTGACTGAAGGAGTAATAGACACCCATACAAGACCATTATGAATATTATTAACAAACCCAATATGTTGATCATTTGGCTTAACATCAGATAATTTCAAATCAGTGAATGGTGATTCACTAACATCAGTAATTGATAATTCTAAAATTGGGGCTTTACCATAAGTACGATGACTTATTGGTAAGAATTTATGAGTTTTAACGTCATGATATCCAATAATTTTCACATCGAGAACGTCACCCTTGTGGAATTGGGATAACGGTTGATGCTTGTCTTTAATTTCGTCCCAAGACTTGAAACATTGGGTAATGTCTACTCTTCCTTGTAAATTATCACTTAATTGAACATTTAATTGAGTACCCTTGACAGATTTGATAACAGCATTGGTGAAAATACCAGGAATATAATCAGAAATAGACTTTTTAGACTTATCAATTGGGTTAATAAGTTCTTCTGATTCAACATCTCTGCTTGTGTTGAAAGATAATAAGAATCTTTTGTTTTCTTGATCAATTCTAATAACACTACAAGAAACCGATTGATGTTTATAGAACTTCTTGGATAAATCCTCGGGTCTAACACCAGTATATTTGGCTAATACCAACCCAGTTAACTTACCGGCAAATGAAACAAACAATCCAAAATTAGTAACCGATTTAATGTAACCCCTGACCAATTTGCCTTCGGAGACTTCTTCAAAGCTTGTTGGGAATTGGTTTGATCTTACTGCTTCAATTAAAGATTTCTTACCTGTGGCAATAACAGTACGGGCTCTTAAATCCTTATCCAAAACTAAAACCTCCAAATTTGCTCCAATTTCCAATTTGTTCATAGCAGCACGATTTTGCTCATAATTACCATCAATTAATTGGCCATCATAAATGACCCCACGCAAGTTGTTTTCCTTTAATTCAATCAAAATTGAACCCTTAGACTTTTCAACTACTGTAGCATCAGATATAGATTTACCTGAGGTTAATTCACCAATGGTAGACTTTTGAGCTTGAGAAAGATCAGTGGCTTGTTTTAAAGTTACGAGTAATCTTTCAGTTTCAGGATTAATATCCAAGATTCTTGTTTGAACAATTTGACCTAATTTAAGATGATCTTGTGCCTTTTCAACAAAAGTTTCAGAGATTTCATTTTTAGGTAAGAATGCTCTTAATCTACCAAAAAATGATACAATTGCCCCATTATGAACAAATTTCTCAACAATTGCATTAGTTTTAAATCCAACCTTGGCATCTTCGAATTTAGATAAGATTTCATCATCTTCAAGATTAACTAACGCTTTTCTTAACGTTACCAACACGGTTTTACCCTGTTGTCCAATAACTCTTCCCTTGACTTTGGCACCGACACGGAACTTTCTTTCAGGATACACAAGTTTAATATCTGACATTTGATTACTTGGAACCAATCCTTCAAATTTATCGAAAAATTTAACTTGAATTCCTCCTGATTCAGGTAATACTTTTAAAATCTCACAGGATGGAATTGATGTACCTGCTGGTATATCATTTGCACTCAAATATTCGGATTCAATAACAGCTGATTCAAAAGTCATGATTAATAAATCGTCAACTGAATTATATCCAATAACTCGAGATTTATGTTTGGTTCCAATTGTATAATCGATATCTAATTCTTTATCACTATCGATCTTAGAATTATGAATTTGCCCGAAAAAGTTTACTAACTTCACATAGATATAATTAACATCCTTACCTATCACTTCAACTTCTTCAAGTTTATGACCGACCGGGAATGCTTCCAAAGCACTAACTTCTTGTGGTTCAAGTTGTAAAACATGATGTGCTAACGATAATATAAGTTTCTTGACTCCATTCTTTAGAAGTACTGCCAATACTCTTGCCTTGACTTTACTTCCTATAGAATGTTTATGCTTTAAATTATCAAAATTGAATTCTCGTAAATGAGGTAAACTTATTGAACCATCAACTAAACCAAACATTTTAACAATTAACCCTTGGTTTGTAACTTGTCCAACTAATGCTTCGACGATCATACCTGGTTGAATAGCATCAACTGAAGAAATTGTACTAACAGCTACTGGCTTTTTAGTGGTAACGGTAGCAGGTTTTAAAGTTATAGTTCTTCCACCTTTGGGTTGAGAAACAATTGTAGTTAACAAGACTAACCCAGGTTTGACAGATTCAACATCTACTTTCCCGTTGGTTAACTCTTTGTTGGAAATGAAACCGGATATGTTGGGTTTACCAATATCTACAATTATACCATGATCTTCCACTGAAGCAACTGAAGCTTGTAATAAGTTACCCGTGATTAAGTCTTCGGATTCAATTAATTCATTGACTAATTCAGTTTCAATTGTGAACTCGATTCTCTTTTTCTTTTCATCCTTTTGAGCAACAACTTTTGCCTTTAACCAAGAACCAAGTTTGAAAAAGGTTGACAAATCAGGAAATTCTTTTTCTTCTTTTTCTTCTGCTTCTTCTTCGTCTTCAGACTCAGACTCATTCTCTAATTCTTCGATGGTTTTGGTAATTAAAGAACTTATAGAAGTTATAGGGACATACCCAACTAAATTATCCCCAAGGCTTAAAGTAATATCAAATTTACCAATTTTTATAATTTGTCCAAGAACCAAAGTACCAGGAATTAAATTCTTGAAACTAAAAAATTCAACTGTTTCAACTTTCTCGGTATCTTCTTCATCCTGTTTATCAGCCTTACTCTTACTCTTCTTTTGTCTTTTAGGTTGTGGTTTGGAAGCACTAGATGCTCTTTTAGCAGTCGCTTGTTCAAAGAGTACATCTTTGGTAGCTTCATTAGAAATCTCCTTGACTTCTAACGGGGTTAAGGCAGTAGAACCACCTCTTGGAAATGCAAATTCACTACTACTTAGTATAGATTTAGGAGTAGTAGATTCGCCCATCGTTGTTGTACCTTGAATGTTAAAAGAGTAAAACCTTTTCTCTGCGTTTTTTTGATTTTAGGAAGGAAAAATCGATGCAGCTCATCGTAAGGAAAGAAAAAATTATATCACCATTGAGCCGCACGGATTGATCATGTGATTAGGTTGGACCAGATTTGACTATAACTATCCAGCAACAGTAGATGTATATCGTCCTTACCCCAATTAAAGCAAGAGAGAAACAACCAATGATTCAGTATCAAAATTAAAATGTATTAAATTTCAAGATTTTGTCCTGTCGTACCTGATTAAGTTGATTATTTTACCCTTGTAGCTATAGCAGTCTTGAAACCAAATTGAGCTTCAACATTTATTCTTAAAATTGGTTGTAAGTCCTGATTCCCATTATATTCTATTATTAAATCTTTTAAATTTCCTTATGGAGTATGGAGAATATATTGTTTGTATGCGCTAATCCAGACAAGATCAATTTCTAGGGTAAAGTCTGTTCCATAGTGATATCTACTTTTCTCTGCTTTCTCAGACTGAATAAAAATCGATAAAAAGCTGGTGCTTCTGTATCATCTTTTTGTAGTGCTATAATATCCAGTTGTGTTGCATTTGTGTTGATTTACCTTTCAGCAGAAGGAGGATCTGATTACCCATTGTCTCTTTTTTGCAACCAAATCCGAACAATGAAGGGAGAAAAAAGTTGACTGCATTTCGGGTTATTCAGGTTTTCAAGGAATCCAACAACACCAGTTATAAGAGTGCTATCTCTTCTGAAGTGAAAATACTTATGTTCGGTCTCCGAGATTCAGATTAACTATTTTAACATTTTTGGTTAATCTCTTGCAAGGTAAATTAGATTCAATCTATGGTTAATTCCTACAATAAGCCGCCCCATATCATCAATTTACGCAACCATGAATTTGCAACCAGAAACATACATACAAAAATATACAAATAAAACTTATACATTTAAACAATCCCTAAAAATTTCTATCATAAACTGCTCCAGTTCTTTTACGTTCATACATAACATTATTAGCTTCTTGTACACCCCCCAATTTTTTAATCAATTTTGAATAAAATAATCCACAAGCATTACATAAAGTTCTACTACCTTGAGGCCCTCTCCTCCATTCAGGAGTTTCTTGACAGCTACATTGTTGACATGTTATTTGAGGTTTTACACTTAATTCTGAGTTTAACCCGCCTTGATCATGTTTTACAATGGAAGATGAAGTAGAAGGGGGGTTATTGTTGGTGTTCACTTCTGAATTTTTTACCTTCTTTTTTGATTTCTTCTTGCTAATGCGCTTGGCCGAAACTGGGGCAGCTACTGGTCGTTTGGTACTACTTGTTTTTTCATTAAATATTTTCATATGTTCAAGAATTTGAACAACTCGTTTACAGTTCATCAAGGCACTATCCAAATCACCAAAATCATGCAAAATTCTATCAGAAATACTATTCAAATCATGAGGTGGATTATTGTTATTAGATTCAACTTTTAAATTGTGCCATTTTTTTTCAAATTCAATTAAAAATTGAATCAAACTTGAAATGGATTGATCTTCATTATAAAGAATTCCTCCTGGTTCAAAGAGATCTTGTGTGGGTGTCGAGCTCGTAGTGGTGGTGATTGCATTTCCTACATAGGATAAACTTAACGATCTACCTCGATTCATAGGTGATGCCCGGGCAGATTTAACAGCAGCAGGAAAATATTGAGCCTGGGGATAACCATCTTGGTGATGATGATGAGGATGAGGAGGAGGAGGGGGGTAGGGTGGATATTCTGCATTTAATGTGTAATTATTAAAATTTGTGGGGCTAAGTTTACCATGAGGTGAATACATATTTAATCGTTGTGCGCTAACTTTATTAATTTGGATCTGAGGTGGTAGAGGTTGCGGCGGTGGGGGTGGTGGTGGAGTTATTAGCTCTGGCTCTTGAAATCCCTTCATTAATTGTTGAAATGAAGGTAACTTTGTAGTTACTCCCAGGTCTTTATTATATCCAGTCATAATTTACTAAAATAATCGAAAATTTGAGTTCAAGATTCTGGGAAAAACTCTAGATCATTTAAATAATAAATGAAAAATTTGTTTCTATGATATGCAATAGCCAATCTGAGTTTTTTGTCAATGTTGAAACGATGAAACTTTGTGACTTTGTATCGCCCCCTTATTCAGTTATGCTGATGTCTGTTAGCAAGTAAACAGTTTTAAAAATAAAAGAAAAGAATTTTCTAGGAAAGTATATTTCTATGATCCGGCCCATTTACGTGAACTTGCATTTTACAACATGAAATCTCTCGTCTCATTTGCTTGATACGATTTTTTACATTCATGTTAGCCCCAAATCCATATGGTTATTTCCGTTTCTTTTTCGCCGCCTTTTTGGAGGTATTTCTTGCAGATTGTTGAATCATAATTGTTCCATTTATAACCTCGTCAGATTCGTCTTTAAATTTTTCTTGATTATCTAAAAAAAACATTAAATCTTTTACTTGATCTTGCAAATCCTGGTTCTCTTGAGTTAAATCGACAAGCTTTTTGTTTAACTTTCCCGTATCTTCGATATAAAATTCAATTTTCTTAGATAAGGCATCGTTTAAAGAATTTGCAATATTTAACTCTCGAATAACTCGATTTAATTTTTCATCTTTAAGTTGGATTTTTTCCTTTAGAGAAGGAATTAAATTAGTGGTCAAATCAGATAATTTAGATGTAACATCCTCAACTTGAAATTGTAATTTAGTTAATTTATCATTTGATATCGCTGTTGTTCCTACCAGGGGTCTTCTTCTATCTAATAAAGATTCATAATATTCTCGTTGACTTGCCAACTGACTAATTAATAGTTGAGAGTATTCAAATCCAACTTCATCAACTTTATCTATATTATTATTGTCATCGGTTTTTGATTTTCCTTCTGGTAGTTCAACCAACTTCCCGTCAGATTCATTTGTTACTAATCTATGAACATAATTATCTCCTGCATAATCCCAAACTCGAGACGTTGAAATCTCCATTGAAAAACAATGTCCCGTGTCTATAAAATGTTTCAACGAATGTTGTTGAGGTGAATATCTACTACATCCAACATTTCCACAAACAAGACAAATCCAAAGATTTGAAGTTTCAGTACATTCCATACAAACCATATCTTCATCATCTATAACTGCACTAGAAGATCCAGTTGGGGCTATGTTTGATGAGGAAGAACGCGATATCCGTCGAGGGAATGACCGAACGTGGGAATATCTACATATGGGACAAGTATCATCTTTCCATTTTGAAAGACATTGACAGTGAAATGTATGTTGACATGGTATCGTAAGTAATCCAGTTACTATAGAATCCATTTTTTCTAAACATACAGGACATGTTGGTAATTCTATGAGGGAAGAAACGTGCAGTTGCGCATGTACCTGTGTGTGAGTATGTGCAGCGGAAGTGTCGGTGGCGGTAGCAGTGGAGCTTACAGACCCAGTTCCAGGGTCAGATTTCCCTAGGCCCTTTGACGTAAATGGATCTTGAAGTAGAAATGGAATTAGTGATTCAGTAGTAGTTTCACTAGAATTACTACTAGCAGTGTCATAATTAATTTCCACTGATGTTACATAAACAACATGACAAGTTTCTGGTTCCATTGAATTAAACGGCTTTCCATTGAAATTAAATTGAAACTCGGCCGTAGTAGTTATACTTCTGAATTTAATCAATACCAAAAATCTATTTGGTTTATCACTTTTCAATATTCGAATATGAGAAATATCTTGCAAATAAGCATCACCAATAAATCCTAACAAATCAGTCGCAGTAAAATATGTCGGCACGGCCAATATAGAAACCATAGTATCATCGCCCTGGATTGAAAAGACAGGGGCCTTGGATTGTTGTTGTTCTTGTTCTTGTTCAAATTCTCGATATAATCGGATTATTCCTGGATTTACCAGTTTGGCCTTTATGGGTTCAATGGAATTAATATTCATTGGGAGTGTAGTATTTGATATATCAATTTCTGTTATTTGTAAATTTGTAAACCTATAATCGTATGAATCGGGGGTAGTTAGATCAATAATAATTCGATAGCAATCAGTACCTATCATTATTAGTACATGCTGGTAGTAACTAAAATATCAAATTTTAGTCTTGTGTAAATAATTATATTCCTTCTTTTTTTTTTTGGTGGTAATTCAAACCAAAGAACATAACCAAAATATGTATGTGGTGGCTCTGTATATTTATACAAGACCAAATTTTGATATTTAAAAGATAAACCTCCTTTTTTTCCTTTGTATCAAACGCCAACGGAACTGGGAGTGGCTAGCCAAGAGTTGTAGAAAAAATAAATCATCCAGCAGATTGGTATATTGCTGGTTTACATTTAGCAGATTAGACTTAGCCAAGATATGTGTATAGCTTCTTGGAACAATAGACAAAGTTTACATCACTTTGCAATTGAATTGCAAACTTGCCAAGGATAATAAATACATTCCCTGCATTTATCCGCTTGATTGTACTTTACTCCTAGATATTCTTTGAATTACATTTACTAAAGTCTCTATTCTCTATAAATAATATTTATCCTTGTTAAATTCTACAAGACTTGTAAGAATTTCTCCATTTTTACCAATAATATCATGTTCCTCGCCATCAAGTACTTTCAATGCGTTTAAATCAGGAATCCAAATAACGTGGGCATTGGCAGCAATCCCCGAAATCACACCAGGAATCCCATCTTCAAATATCAAACATTCCTCCGGTTTAATTTCGTCCAATCCATGTTTGATTCTACCTTGGTTAATGCTTGACAAACATGCCAACCAAATATCAGGATGTGGTTTCCCCTTACCTTTAGGGATTCTTTCATCGTCACCAGTCACAATATGTTCTTGGAAATATTTAAATTCAGATTCTAAATGATCAGTCTTTCGATGATAATTGATTGTATTGGAAGAAGTACCCAACGCAATAGGAATATCCTTTCCATATAGATATTCAAGTAAGTCAAGTGCTCCAGGAAGAAACCTTGATTTATGCCATAATTTACTTTGAATTTCCATGGAAACTTTTTGAAATTCTTCGTGGGTTAAAGGTAAGTCATATTCTTTAATCATTATCTCGATAGATTCAAACAGAGGTCTACCTTGAAGTTTAATCTTGACATCCCATGTAAGTGGACCTTTATTGTAAAGTGTCAATAGTTCATTTGTGGCCTCGGTATAAATATCCTCGGTATTTAAAAGTGTACCATCCATGTCTAACTTAGTTAGTAAAATACTTTGTATATCATGCAAAAATGAGTTTATATAGTTACATACCAAAGAGACATGCTCTTATTTTTCTATGACTATGAAATATGTTAGTATATGCCCATTTCAAGCTGTTACTCATCCTATTACATACTGTTTTTGAGTCATGATATTGTAGTATGTAGCAATAGTAGTTAGTTGACAGTAGAAAAAAAATGACGCAGTTTACCGAGTTTAGCCTTACGCGAGTATCATTTGGCTTCACTTTACTTTATATGGTTTACTTTATCATAAGGGGTTTTCACTTTATTAAACTATAAAGGGGCGTTTTTAAACAAATATGAAATACTTTCACCATTATGTAATCTTCTAATTGATTCAGCAATAACCGCACTAATATCAATTGTATCTAATTTCGGACAAACTTCTAATTTTTCTTCAAATGGAACTGTATTCGTACATACCACTTTAGTTAATTTTGAATTATTAATATTCTTTATAGCATTACCTGATAAAATACCATGAGTAACTATAGCAATTACTTCCTTGGCACTATTATCCAATAATACTTCGGCAGCCTTAGCTAAAGTTCCACAAGTATCAGCCATATCATCGACAATAATACAAATCTTATCACTTACATCACCCACTAAAACCATTCTGGATACTTCATTTGCTCTTGCTCTTTCTTTGTGAATCAATGCAAAATTTAAATCTAACCTATCCGCTAACCCAGCAGCACGTTTAGCACCACCAGCATCAGGGGAAATAATTATGGCTTTACTATAATCAATTTTTTCCTTAATATATCTAACCACACTTGGTTCAGCATATAAATTATCTACTGGAACATCGAAAAACCCTTGAATTTGTGAAGCATGTAAATCCATAGTTATAACATGGTTACAACCGGCAGTGGTCAACATATCTGCCATTAACTTGGCAGTAATTGGTGCTCGTGATTTATCCTTTCTGTCTTGTCTAGCGTACGGGAAGTTAGGTAAAATAACTGTAATTCTTCTGGCACTAGCGGTTTTACAAGCATTAATCATAATCAAAAGTTCTAAAACTGCATCGTTAACAACACCTGAACCAATTTGACATATAATAAATATATCTTCATCTCGGACAGATTCTCCAATTGAAAATTGAACTTCTCCTGTAGATTCTCGTTTTAATTCACTGGGCGATATACGAAGCCCTAACCTTTTAGCGACAAGTTCAGCCAAACTTCTATGTACATCACTGGCTAATAATTTAATTGAATTTGTTGACATCGTTTAATGGTAGGTACAAACTGTTTTGAGCGAAGTTAATCGGTAAAGACCTTCTATTAGAATTCCGAAGAGTCAATTCAATTTTTTTTTTAGTTTTTCTCCGGTCCATCGCAAAAAGGAAAACTTACTATGCGTGGGGCTGAACGGGGATCCTGCAAACGGGGCACATGTTTCTCGGCAAAACACTTTTTGTCGTTATCTTGGCAACAGATAAAGGTGTTTATGTAGAATATATGTCAGAAGCTAAGAGAATAGTGATGAGCATTTACCTATACTAAAAACTACGGCCAGATTTACCAGGCTTTGAATATATGTAATATATAAATTCTTATTGGCCAAGAGTGCTGTAAATCGTACGAGTTATAACGGGTCTACTATAGGGCCATTTTTTCTAAAATAAATCATCTATATCATCCAAATTTTCATCCGCCTTGTGTTCCTCCTCTTCTTCCTCTTGATCTTCTTCTTCTTCTTCTTCGTCTTCCTCTTCCTCCTCTTGGTCCTCTTCGTCTTCCTCCTCGTCGTGTTCGTCATGATGTACTATAGATTTATTTGGTTCCAGTTTCAATTGTAATTGTTCTTGTTCTTCCATATATTTCGCCAATAATCTTTTCTTCTGATCTAAACTTGATTTTAAAGAGGAATACGTATTTTGAAATTTCATACGTAACATTTTACTTGAAGCACTGGCTAAGTTCTTTTTATGATGTTCAACAGCTTTTTCTAGTTCTGTGATTTCTTCTTCTAATAATTTAACATGCTGTTTACCTGATTTCCCTTCATCGTCTTCCTCCTCTTCCTCTTCTTCTTCTTCTTCTTCTTCTTCCTCGTCCTCCTCCTCTTCTTCCTCTTCTTCGTCCTCCTCCGCTTCTTCTTGATCCACACTTTCCAGTCGTATAAACATATTTTCATCATCCTCATCCAAAACTTTATTCAATTCCTCTTCCAAATGCAATTCAATATCATCAACCTCATTAATAGCTTCATCTGCTTCAGATCTCATAGCAACGGGTGTAGAAACAGCAGAAGGAGTCGTACTCAATCTCATATGCTGCTGTTGTTGCTGTTGTTGTTGTTCCTTCTTATCAATCATTTCAAAATGACTTTCTTCGGCGTCATTATCTAGTTTAATCAATTCATTGACTCGTGCCTCTATATCTTCCACCACTCGATGATCAGCCTTGGTTGGGCGAAATCTCCTGTAAACATCTTCAAATGGATTAAGTAGACCATGTTTGAATACTAATTTCTTTTGCTTTATTTCATTATTCTTGATATGATTATAGAAGGGATGTTGAAATAGATACTCTTGAGGTACTTCAAAATCTTTATCTTGCTTTAATTGAGCTGGATTAATCTCGTGTAACACTAATAATATCTGACAAATATCAAATGTCTTGAAAATATTTTTCCGGTCTATCGTTTTATATAATTCGGTAATCGTCGGTAAATCAATTAAACGTGAAGAATACAACGTTCCATTTATATTTATCACGGCTTTATCTTGAGTTATCCATTTGATATTCAACCCGGTTAAATCTCCAGAATCAACTGCATTAGATACAAAATCTAAATTTGGATCATTTAAAAATCGAATAATTATACCTTGTTCAATTAAAGGATCATCTTCTAAATCAGGAGCTTCGGAATCATACCCTTCCCCGGGAATTCGGGTAGGTTTTATTCTAACCCGGGGTACAACAGCAGGTTTAGCAACTTCGGGTTTGGAACTTCCTCCTAAACTCAATTTGATTTTCTTGATGGGTGGATTATTGGGGGTGGTACTGGTATCGTCGTTACTAGGTCGTTTGACAGGTGGCTTTATTTTAAGTTTGGGCAATGGTGGTTGTGTTGGTGCTGGCGATGCTTCCAGCGATGCTGATGCCGATGGAACTTTCAATTTAAGTTTAAGTGCCATGTTTCTTGTACCTTGTGAATACTGGTATATCCCAAAGGTGTTTTTTTTGTTAAGTAAATTTAAATATTATGTTGAACAATATGCAGGACGATTGTAAAAAGTTTTAATGCCAGTATCAAATTATGGAGAACTGTTGGAATATGCTTGTATTCTTAATTATGACATACTGATGTAGAACCTATACGAGTATTAGTGTATAGTTTTGTAGAAATCTTAGTTCGAAAGGTGTTTGCTAAGTAGAGAATCTTACATAAACAGTTAGAATAGCACGAGATAACCATTACCACCATAACAAAAAGCTGATGTGAACTATGTTTTCTATTTTGAATGCTTATTGATTCTCTCTCTCTTTGAGTTAACCCCCTCTTACCGTGTTTTAAAGCAATGTTTAGTAACTAACGGGTTCCATATGTTTTTCAGCCTCTTGAGCAACAAATTATATAGTTTTGTATGCAGGATATTTATATGCTTAGAATCCATACACCTGCTCCAACAATGGTTAAACCACCTTTCTCGACTATATCCTAAATTCCTGGTAAGTAAGTGATATCTTCTTACAATTGATTTATAAACAATTGAAGCTTTAATTTGAATCCATTTGAAAAATTTCTAACTTCCGCCGTAGCGCATTGTTCTGTTATCTTTCTATACAAATTAATGCTCATTTTTTCATATCTCAGATTTACAGATCAACCTCTTCCTCATCGCTGGAAAATTAACCATATGAGACAAGGACAAGATCACGTATTACGAAGAAGTTCTTCTTCCTTCGATAAGGTAAGACGGTCGTCCCTTTCGCGGACCCTTTCTCGGTCCCGGTCGCGTTCACGGGCTGATTCAATTACTTCTCAAACATCCTCTTCGGCAAGTATATTAGTTGAAGATAACAATCATGAAATGTTTTCTGGGGCCACTTCGGAAATCATCCCTAGTTCAATTACATCGTTGCATTACCCTCATCATTTTCTCAGGCGGTCTTCTAGGGCGGTTATTTCTAGAGAGACTTCGCCGTTGTTAAGTGGTGCTGAGGATGACGAACTAGATGAAGAAGTTATGTTGGACCAAATAACTACGCGAGGTGGATCAATTGATATCACTTCCCATTTTAATTTCTTCTCGCCTGATGAAATTGAACAAGCTCAAGGTGGTTCCACTTTGGAAAATAAGGAAGATCCCGTGGATTATAATACCAATTGGGATTATTCCGTGGATAAATTTCAAGACGAAGAGGTTGAGCTCAATCAAGTTTTCGCTAGTGACCGAGAAGAAGGGTCACCAACTCCAGATTATGGATCTTTGAATTTTGATAGAAGAAGAACAAGAAGTGATTCTGATGAAAGTAATAGGTCGGTTTTACTTGGTGAGTCCCGAGAAACGGTTGAAGAATCAACATTTTACAAACAATACCCTGGGAAATTAAAATATCAACGGTACTACCTTGCTGAAGAAGATATAGTCATTGGTATTGCTGGATATTGTGAACGTTGGTGGAAGCTTGCATTGTACTATATCATATGTTTTGCTACTTTAGGTATGGGATATTTAGTTCTTAGATGGTTTCCGAAATATCGAGTTAATCTTATGGGGAAGAGATGTCCCTTGGGTGTGGCTGATTGGTGTGTTATAGAAAATGAATTTGGGGAATTACAAATTGTTGATATTAATCGTCAACGATTTGAAGATGTTTTAACCAATTTCATGCCCACTAGTGATGAAGATGAACAAAAGGAAGTTAACCCTGTTGTTCCATATTTACACTCATTTACTTATAGATATATCAAATTTTTCTATCATCCTTTGCAAGATATCTTCAAAACTAATTCAAACTGGTTTGATAATCGTTGGTTAAATATTAAAACTATTAAAGATGGAATATCTTACCAAACCCATCAACAAAGAATAGATATCTTTGGAGAAAACAAGATTGAAATTATTGAAAAATCAATTAGTCAATTGTTAATTGAAGAAACGTTACATCCATTCTATATCTTTCAAGTATTTTCCATATTTCTTTGGCTTGCCGACGATTATTACTATTATGCTTCATGTATATTTATAATCTCCATGATATCAATTATAAACTCCCTTATTGAAACCAAATCAACCATGAAACGACTTCAACAAATGTCCCAGTTTACATGTGATGTAAGAGTATGGCGGAATGGATTCTGGAAACAAATTGACTCAAGTGAATTGGTCCCGGGGGATATATTTGAATTAGATCCCTCGTTGACATTAATCCCCTGTGATTGCTTGTTAATTAATGGTGAATGTGTTATAAATGAATCAATGTTAACTGGTGAAAGTGTCCCAGTTACCAAAACCATGGCCACTAAGGAAACAGTCAAGTTATTAACGTCCACCAATTTCATCGATGCTACCCTCTCTAAATCATTCTTATTCAATGGAACTAAACTTCTCAAGATCAAATCAAAACAAGCCGAGGAACCAATAGTCACTGCCGTGGCGATTCGTACTGGGTTCAATACCACCAAGGGGTCTCTTATTCGATCCATGCTATTCCCCAAACCAACAGGGTTTAAATTCTATCGAGATTCATTCAAATATATTGGATTCATGACAATTATCGCCGCTTTGGGTTTCTCTTATTCCACTTATAATTTTATTCAATTGGGGATTTCTAAAAAAATTATGATTTTACGAGCATTGGATATAATTACAATTGTAGTACCACCGGCATTACCTGCTACATTAACCATTGGAACTACGTTTGCTATATCTCGGTTGAAAAAACTACAAATTTTCTGTATATCTCCAACAAGAGTAAATATTGCTGGGAAATTGGATATCTTATGTTTTGACAAGACTGGAACATTGACTGAGGATGGATTAGACGTGTTGGGGGTACATTTGGCTAATAATGCAATTGGAAGAAAGGAAATTATCTTTGGAGATTTACTTGACAAGGTAGATAACTTGTCTGGTAATAGTAGAAGTAATACCGAACATTCAACTAATAATGGAAAGTATTTGTTAGGGTGTATGACCACTTGTCATTCATTAAGGTCGATCGAAAATGAATTGTTAGGTGATCCTTTAGATGTTAAAATGTTTGAATTTACAAACTGGAATTATAATGAAGAGAATAATCACCCAATAGTTTTCCAAAATAACATTCAATATGAAATTATCCATGAATTTGAGTTTTTAGCTTCATTAAGAAGAATGTCAGTGGTAACCAAAAACAAAACTGATTTATATGTATTCACCAAGGGAGCTCCAGAAGTAATGAGAGAGATTTGTCAAGTTGATACTCTCCCTAGTAATTATGATGATATCTTACATCATTATACTCATTCGGGATATCGAGTGATTGCCTGTGGATATAAACCAATCAAGCAAATTACTTCGAGAGAACTGGTTGAATCTGATCTTGTATTCACTGGGTTTATTATCTTTGAAAATAAGTTGAAAAAATCAACCAAGGAAACATTAACCAAACTTCAAATTGATGGACAAATAAGAACCGTTATGTGTACTGGAGATAACATATTGACTGCAATCAGTGTAGCTCGTGAATGTCAATTGATTTCCGATAATATTGACCACATATACATCCCTATGCTTGAGTATAAACAACAGGATGATGAAAGAGAATATTATATAACCTGGGAAGAAGTTAACGATCCAAATAATACCCTTAATCCAGATACTATCAAACCGATAAATATTCGACAAGATTCAAATTATAAATTAGCTATAACCGGAGATATTTTTAGAATCCTACTTACTGAAATTAAAAACCAAGACCTTATTCACAATGTTCTTATGAATTGTGA
Organism: Spathaspora girioi; assembly: GCA_001657455.1. Taxonomy (NCBI): domain Eukaryota; kingdom Fungi; phylum Ascomycota; class Pichiomycetes; order Serinales; family Debaryomycetaceae; genus Spathaspora; species Spathaspora girioi. Next base: position 79,790 of record LQMS01002361.1, on the reverse strand, counting down.
TGTCTTTGCGAGGATGTCGCCCGATGAAAAACATGAATTGGTTGAACAATTACAAAAGATAGATTATACCGTGGGATTCTGTGGTGATGGAGCCAATGACTGTGGTGCGTTGAAAGCCGCAGATGTAGGTATATCCCTAAGTGAAGCGGAAGCATCCGTGGCCGCTCCCTTTACCTCGAGAATTTTTGAAATTTCCTGTGTATTGGATGTTATAAAACAAGGAAGGTCAAGTTTAGTGACCAGTTTCTCCTGTTTTAAATATATGTCGTTATATTCAGCTATTCAATTTGTTACTGTGACGATTTTATATAAGACCGGAACCAATTTAGGTGATTTTCAATTCTTATATATTGATTTGTTTTTAATCCTACCCTTGGCAATATTCATGTCATGGTCGAAACCATATCAAGAATTGATTGCCAAAAGACCCACGGCGAATTTAGTATCCCCCAAGATATTAATCCCGCTAATCTGTCAAATCATAGTCATTTTGATATTCCAAATCATTCTTTGGAGTTGGGTAAAGACTGAACCATGGTATATTAAACCTGTTCCGGGAGGTGATGATTCCGTGAAATCTCTGGATAATACAGTATTATTCTTGTTTTCCAATTTCCAATACATTATAATAGCCATGGTCTTAAGTCAAGGTCCACCATATCGTGAATCAATGCTCAAGAATTACCCATTCATGATTAATATAGTTGTTGCGACCCTTATCTCATTATGGATGTTTACTATAAACGGAAATTCTAAATTAGGTGATTTCATGCAATTGACTGATTTAAACAGTACGTTTTATTGGTACATTGTGGTATTTTCCATTGTTAACTTTGGGGTGATGATGATTGGGGAACGTACTTGGTTTAAGAAAGTTGCAATGGTATATAAACGAATCTTCCACAGACTGAAGATTGGTAAAAGTAAGAAGATTTTTAAGAATTTGATTAAAGAATTTAACCAAATTGAAAATGTATAAAATTTTTGTATAGATTTTAATAACAAAAGACTATATCTTTTTTGTAAAATGGGTGCAAAATTTAACGAAAATTTTTGCGGGGAGAGTAAGTCCTCGTGTAAAGAAATCATAGGTGTCACAAAGATCTCGGTTACCCCAGTTTGCAAGAACCAATAAACTACAAGAAATTGCTTCAAATTGATACAGAATCCTTTTTTGACTATGTCCAATATACAAGACTGTTGAGTGCTTCAGATTTTAACGCTAAGTCTAATACACTTGGTTAATTAATATGATTTCTGGAAGAGAAGATAATAATAAAATTATTTAGTAGATATAGAAGACGTCATATGCATAAAATATGATTTTGGTGTCATATCGGTTAGATGCCTGGTAGCGTTTGCTGGTAACAGCACCAAAAAAAATTGTGTTCTACAGACTTTTCTTCCCGATTAGGTAGTACCTAGAAATTTGGGACAATTAACTCTTGGACTTTATTTTGTGTATTTATTAAAGAACCCAAATCGGAATATTGTTTGACTTATACATAGTCCGAAGCCTGCAGGAAGGACTATTCGCATACTTTAAATTTACACAAATTCCCAGGTGCACAAACCAATCAGACAAAATTCTGGGTGCTTATTGACGACGAAATATCCTGCAGAAAATTTTTTCCACCCAAATCTGTACAAAACAGCACGGAGTTTTTCAAGTCCGAATTTTTATAGGAAGCACTATATGAGCGAACAATCCGCCTTTTAAATTGTAACAAGCTAAATCTAACAGTTTTATAAGATTTGGTTCTATACCAAGTTTCAGATTAATAGTATAAAAAGCCCCACTCTCACAACTTATGTCATCTTTGCATATGCTTCCTCAGAACACCCCTCACTATTAAGCACGAAAACGCCGTTCGACATGCATACCAAGATGATTTGTTAACTATTGTTGCAAGTCTTCGTTTAACTTCGTAATGGCCCCACACTTAATTAGATTTTTTTTTAAAATACCCCCACAAACATCATGATTCATTTATTTTCTTGGAAAATGTTTCGGAGTTTTACCCAGATTTTTTTTTAGATCTATTTTTCTTCGTTTGCTGCGGGGAGTGGGGTATTCCTGAGGGGCATGCTTGGGCAAACATGTACTTGCATACGAAAGAAAAAATGGTCTTAGTTGAAAAAACGGTAGCACATTTTCTGATCATACGGCTGGGAATCGGACCTGGTTACAGACTTTCCAGAAATTGATGATCAGATGTTTATGTATGCGCGTTTAATTAATTAACCTACTTGTGAAAGATCTTACCTCGTCATCTGTATCAGCTTAAATTCTTGAACTATTGAATTCTTGAGTTTAATTGATTTTCTTATTATTCCACGGAGACATTTTAGAACTATCTACCTATAGTTACTAGTAGTGGGTTAACCCCACACTGTTGAAGTCCGGGACTCAAATTTCACTCCGATTTCAACTCCGATTCCTTGGGGACTTCGCGAACTTTAATAAAAATCACCAGACAATGTTAAGCTTTATTTTTCTTTTCTCTTGAGTTTCACAATTTCTTGGCAGCCAGACAGACTTTTTTTTGTTGAGAAATTCTAAATGAAGATATCTGCAAAACAAAATTGACTTGCTCCATGACTTATATAAAACATATATAAAATCTCGTATTTCCTATTCCCAATCCTTGAAATTACTCTTGTTAAATTTTTACTTTATTTAATCGTTGCATAATATAATTAACTATGTCATCATCTTCTCTTCATTCTAAAGAACAATCTTTGGATACAGATCATGAAATCAACCAAGTTCAAACCGCTGGTGACGGAGATGAATTTGTGATTATTGGAAACACAAAATATTACCGTCATGAATTAATGCAAGCTTTCGGTGGTACTTTAAATCCTGGTTTATCACCACCACCAGTACATAAATTTGCCAACCCTGCTCCATTAGGTTTATGTGCCTTTGGTTTGACTACCTTCGTCTTAAGTATGGTTAACGCTAGAGCCATGGGAATAAATATTCCACACGCTGTGTTGGGATTAGCTGCCTTTTATGGTGGTGCCGTTCAATTCTTGGCTGGTGTTTGGGAAATGGTTGTTGGTAATACCTTTGGTGCCACTGCTTTAACTTCATATGGTGCTTTCTGGTTAAGTTATGCTGCTATTTTAATCCCAAGTTTCGGTGTTGAAGCTGCTTATAAAGATGCTCCTGAACAAAAGATTAATGCTATTTCTTTCTTTTTATTGGGTTGGACACTTTTCACACTCATGATGACATTATTGACTTTGAAATCTACCGTGTTTTTCTGTGCTTTGTTTTCATGTTTATTTATCACTTTCCTTTTATTATGTCTTGGTGATTTCACTCAAAAACTTGCTATTACTAGAGCTGGTGGTATTATGGGTATTATTACTGCCCTTTTGGGGTTCTACAACGCTTACGCAGGAACATCTACCCCACAAAACTCCTACTTTGGTGCTAAAGTATACCCTTTCACCAAGGCTTAATGATTAATTAATCAAAACTATTTTTATTTTGCAATAACTTTTTTTTATATTTTGGGGACCGGTATTTAATACTACTTTTAATCTTGTTTTCTTCTTTTATAATTACCATTTTTTACTATTACTACTACTACTGTTTAATATACAGATTTAACACGACAAAATTTAAAAATAGAATCATATTCTTCTCTTTTTTTTTTCTCTTTTCTTTTTTTGCAACAATTCAAATTTGCCTGTATATAATTCTTGATGCGAACCAGGGCTCAAACTCCTGACGTCAGAAGAATTGTTTATATTCTCCAACTGCATAAAGTATATGCCGCAAATTGATTAGATAACTAAAAGGCAGAGAGACTTTACAAACAGAGTTTACAAAATATAAGAAGATACTTAACTTTTTTTGTATACTTGTTGTAATATAAGAGGTGTCGTGAGAAGAGGTGGACATAATTTATTTTTATTTAAACAATACTTAAACTGTATCACCATACTGTTTCTTATATAACCCCAATGCCTTGATAGGAAATAAGAATCTATAAGAAGGATATTCAATTGCACAACTATGATTAAATACCCCTTCAATATCCTCAAATTCAAACTCCCCAGTATCTTTTTGTCGTGACATTAATAATTTAATACCCTTCTTTATTGGTTCTACATCAGGGTAACCAGCCAATATCAACCCAATTATTGCCCATGAAGTTTGTACGACAAGTGACTTGGGTCCATTAATGTACGTATGGGTCTCACATGACTTCATTGATTCTGACCAACCACCATCCGACAATTGTTTAGAAACAAGAAAATCACAACCTTTTTTAACAGTGTTGGATGTTTCATAATCTAATCCTACGGTATTGAGTGCTTCCAAGGCAAACATTGCTGCATAAGTATAACAAATCCCCCATGACCCATACCATGAACCATCTGGTGCTTGGGCACTCATGATGTAATTTATAGCATTGTCGATTGTTGTTTGGATTAAACTGGGTTTATATTTGGGATAATATTTATGGAAATATGTTAAACCAAGCACCGACGAATCTGTACATTCAACATACGGATATTCCACCATGATATTATTGAAAACTTGGGCTGGGTTAAGTTTTTCTAATAACAAGGTAGATCGTATTTTTTCATATGCTGAAAATGACCCAAACTCATAATTCCCGGTATTTTGAATATTTAATAATACTTCAACAGCTTGATATAACTTATCGTCAGTAATTTCGTTATGAATATCGGTGAACGCAGGATCGTTTTTCACCATAATAATTGCTTTCATGGCTTCCGCAGTACAATCACTGACAGTATATCCTTGTTCTTTAGTACTGAAAGGCCAGGCACCTTTACGCTTATCTCTAAAACTCCCATCAACGCAATCTTCAGTAAATTGAGATCTAACCAAAAACAAATATCCTTTTCTAATCATATCATGATAGAGTGGATTATCTGCTAGCCCACTAGCAAAGAAATATTGTACCATAAATGCCACATCCCAAACTTGTACTCCATTTGTTCCCATAACTGTCATTCCTTCAGGTCCATGAAATAATACATCATTCATTCTGCTAGCTAATTTTTTAAAATTGTCTGATTCCGAGGATTCTCGATGACATGTTACAACCATATTAAATGCAAAACTAACTGGAGCAATACATAAATATTCAGTATTGTGATATTCTTTCAAAATTAAATCATAAACTTTGTTATTTACCCAATTCAAGATAAAATTAGGTCTAAATTTTTCCCATTGACACAACATGGTATTTGCAAAATCAAGTAATTTTGTAGTTGGATAATATAAATCAATTCCACAAACATTATTTCTATAATTTTCAAACTTTATAGTATCATATGGTAATTGATTAGGTAAATAGATTTCATTTCTAATTTGTTTCAATAATGGATCAAGCGTACATTTGACCTTATTGGCCACAACATAACCCAAGGGTAAGTATATTGCTCTGGTATGAACCCACCACCTTCCAGGGTGTATTATTAAACTATAAGGTAATGTCCATAATTCAGGAGGAGCAGGGTTAACCCCATCCCATTCATAAAGATTCAACACTGCTAACCAACACTTCCCCCAATGGGGATTACCCAATGCCCCACCTAACTTATGCAATGTCCTTCTAGCTCTTTGTAATACAATATGATCCAGTTCCATGCCTAATAATCGAAGACATAGATAATTCATGGTGGTACCAAAACAAGTTGACTTGTCAATTGAATGTAACCCCCAACCTCCATCCACTGGATGGGCGGTATTTACAATATATCTAATCATTTCCTGCTTGTAAGGATCAGGGATGGGGGTTCCACTATAGTAATTAGCCACGATATATCCAATGGTCATAAACATGGGTCCTTTATATTGACAAGGTAATATTCCATTATCTAGTTGAAGCAATTTAAGAAAATCAGCAGCCTTTTCCATGGCTTCTCCTGGTGTTGTGATGTCACTTGGTTCAGGCGAAGGAAAATCAGGCGATTTAAGCAACCATTGAACATAAGTTGATTGAGGTTCTTTAGCTAACTCTTCATCATCGGTTATATAATGCCAGGTTTCTCGACCTAAGGGTGAAGTACGTAACCTCCAACGATTAACATCTGTCTTGGCAAGATCAAGTTCTTCTGAATAGTACATTTACCCGATAAATTTAATTAAAAGAAGAGAATTAATATTTACAAGGTTTTTAAGTCTCGTATAGCTCAGGGGAAGGTTTAACTTGTTTTTGTTACAATGTCGTATAATCATGTGATATACACGTGAGTAATAGGCATGTGATTTTCTATTAAGTCGTGCGCATTTTTCAAAGAAAGAATGAAAATTTTCGAGGGTCCGAAAAAAAAAATTGAAAAAAAGGTCGTGTCCTGACGAGGAAAAAAATCTTTCTTCCCATCACTACGCAGGAGAAGACCTAGAGAAGACCTGTAAACAACAATAGATTTCTACTATTCTGTATTCATATCAACGTATATATAGTTGAATCATAGTACTCTAGTTTAACGACGACAGTCTGATATATATCTCAAAATGGTGAAGAGAAAGTTGGAGGATAGCATTCAAGAGTCTTCTTCTGACGTGGCCAAGGACGAGACTGAATTCACTTCTTTTTCCGACCGAGAAGAGGAGAAATTGAATGGCGAAGAGCACCAAGAAAGTAATGACGACGACGAAGAAGAAGAGGAGGAAGAGGAACAAGAAAGACTCTCCAAAAAGCCCAAGAAGCAGCTCTCTGCTCAAGATGTTCAAGTTGCCAGAGAAACGGCTGAACTCTTCAAGTCCAATATATTCAAATTACAAATTGATGAATTACTTAAAGAAATTAAAATAAAGGACACACACGTTGTTAAAATTGAAAAGGTTTTACATCGATTACACGATCTAATTTCTCAAATACCTGAAGTTAATGATTTAACCTTACAACAAGTGGAAGCTCTTTTCAATTCCAAAAAGATTGTTATACCATTTCCAGATCCAAAACCAAATAAATTAAATTACAAATTTTCATATTTACCTCCCGAAGATGTTTCCCTTGTTGGTTCATTTGGATTAAAAACTGCAACTTCGGGTTCAAATTCCATCGATATTGCCCTTACAATGTCCAAGAAATTATTTCAACCAAAAGATTATTTGAATTATCGTGCATTATACAAACGAGCATTTTATTTGACATATTTGGCCAACCAATTAATACCGCTATCAAAGAAAAACAACTTACCAATTAAAATCTCATATCATTATTTAAATGGTGATGTGTTAAATCCAGTACTAAGTTTACAAAGTATTGAAACTGATAATCCAGAAGATTTGACCTTTAGTAAAACAAAATTTCAAATAAATTTAATTGCTGCATTACCATTTGGAATCTTTGAGTATAAAAAATTACTCCCAGATAAAAATTGTATTCGAGTTCAAACCGATCAAAAAGATGACCCAGTGGCGCTACCACCAACACCAGTGTATAATTCAAGTATTTTGTCCCAAACTGCATATGACTATTATTTAAAGTATTTGTATACGATCAAGAAAACCACCGATGGGTTTAAAGATGCTTGTATGTTGGGTAGGCTTTGGTTACAACAACGAGGTTTCTCATCTGATGTTAATAAAGGCGGTTTTGGGCATTTTGAATTTGCCATGTTAATGAGTATATTATTAAATGGGGGAGGAATTGAAGGGAACAAGATTTTATTACATGGATTTTCTTCCTATCAGTTATTTAAAGGGGTTGTTAAATATTTAGCCACTATGGATTTAACTGAGGGTTATGTTTCATTCAGTTCTTTAATTGGTGAAAAGACTACTGCCATATATAAATCTCAAGGATTTCAAGTGCCAACTATTTTTGATAAGAATATTAAATTGAATTTGTTGTGGAAAATGTCGAAATCTTCATATCAACAATTACAAATCAAAGCTCGGGAAACATTAGTGTTATTAAATGATGTGGTTAAGGATCGTTTTGATTCAATCTTGTTGCAAAATTCAAATTTTAACCAATTGAAATATGATTTGGTGAGTAATTTGACAATACCTGACAAACTTATCGAATCATTTAATCCCTTGGAAAAGATTTCCTTTATAACATTTGAAAATTATATCAAGAATAAATTGTATATTATATTAAAGACTGCATTAGGTGAGAGAGTTAGTTTGGTTCATATAGAAAGTGAAGAAATCACCACTACTTTCCCCATTAACAAGAGAAAACCAAATACTGTCAATACTTGTTTTAATATTGGATTAACCCTTAATGCTGAAGAGTCAGACAAACTCGTAACCAAAGGTCCAAATAATCAAGATCATGAAGCCGGGTTAAAGTTCAGATCGTTTTGGGGAAGTAAGGCCCAATTAAGAAGATTTAAAGATGGAACTATCCAACATTGTGTGGTATGGACTAGCAATAGTACTGAACCAATTGTATTAACAATCATGAAATATGTTCTTGATATTCATTTATATCAAGATATTTCCCAGAACTTGACCAGCGATTCTATTCATTTTAGTAACAAGTTACCAGTTCCATTATCAGGCAATGCTTTCACCTTGACTAATTTTACCGCATTAAGAAATTCATTTGAACAATTGAATAAAATAATGACGGGATTAGAATTACCTTTGAATGTTAAATCCATCCTTCCGGCCTCATCTGGCTTAAGATATACTTCATTATTACAACCGATTCCATTTGCAGTATCAAACCCTGATTTTTGGAATGAGTGTATATTGCAATTTGAAACTTCAACCAGATGGCCCGATGAAATAAGTACCCTAGAAAAAACCAAGACTGCATTCTTATTAAAGATTAATGAAGTATTAAAACAAACTAATTATGCTTCATTTATAAGTAAAGATGATTCAATTCCATATAATTCTAGTATTTCATTATTAAATGTCTTGACTCCAGAAGGTTATGGATTTAGATTTAGAGTTTTAACTGAACGTGATGAAGTGTTGTATTTACGAGCAGTTGATAATTCTGGTAAAACCAAGGCCATTGTCCAAGATATTTACCTTAAATTCAATGCTAACTATTTAGGGGTTGTTAAACATTCAAGAACTATAAGTGTATTGGCTCAACATTTCCATGGCTATTCAGCCACAGTTCGATTATTCAAGCAATGGTTGGATTCTCAATTACTTTTATGCCATTTCACTGACGAACTAATTGAATTAATTGCTATAAAACCGTTTGTTGACCCTTCACCATACTCAATTCCACATTCAGTAGAATCAGGATTTTTACAAATCTTAAACTTTTTAGCTAGTTGGAATTGGAAACAAGATCCATTAATTCTTGATTTAGTAAAGAGTACCACCGATGATAAGCTTAGTGACAAATTAACCATACAAGCATATCGAGTTATTCAATCAAATTTTGACAAGATAAGAAAGTTAGACCCAGTAGGTTTAAAGACTCAATTATTTATTGGATCTAAAGATGATCCATCAGGAATTCTTTGGTCAAATGAAATCACATTACCTATTGCAACAAGACTCACTGCATTATCCAGAGCAGCAATTAACCTTATCAAAACCCAAGGAATTTCTGAATCAAATCTTGATTTAATTTTCACCCCTGCATTACATGATTATGATTTTGTGATTCATTTGAATTCAAGTGATCTTACAGTATCTTCAGGTATACTCCCACCTAATACGTTCAAGAATTTAATTCAACCATTGACTAGTTTCCCTGAAGATATCACTACCAAGTATGATTTAACTCAAGCATATTTCACTGAGTTGAATGATAAATTTGGTAATACAATTATCTTCTCAATTAAAAAATCACCATGTAATGATAATATTATTTGTGGATTATTTATACCAGATCATCTTAATAGGAAGAAATTTAGAGTCAATTTGGGATATAATGCTAAGCCTGATTCTGAAGAACTGGTTATTATTAATAAGGATGCTATTTATGATCAAATTAAGATTATGGGTGGGGATTTGATTAAAAGTATTGATATTAAAAAGTAGTCTTGTATTTATAGATAAAAATTACTGTAAACATTAATAGAAAACTATATACGTAAAGTAGGTTATCATGGGATGTGAATTTGCCACAGAACGAGTATTAGTGTTCAACCTAATCATTAGCAGTTATATTTTGAAAAAACTAACATTTATTAATCTATAAAGTATCTACTTATGCTAATAATTGTTCAACTGTATCAACAATTGAATTTTCAAGAGGGATCAAATCATATCCAAGAATCTTGTTTGTCTTCGAATTATCATACTTGTGAACCATCAGTTTATAAATAGCTTCATTTTTTGATAAATCTCCCTTTGGAATTTGTACCTTGGGGAAATGTTTATTAATAATATAAGCAATAGTATCATAAGTGAAATTATCAGTTGCAACTAATAATCTCTTACCCTTGGATTCTTTACTTTCAAATGCAGCAATATGAGCACGGGCAACATCTCTCACATCAGCAAAAACATTTCCAAATTCAGGAATAACATCATCTTGCTTGAATTTAAGCACAGTATTAACAACTTCAGCAGAAACATTCAACTTAGACCTGTCCTTAACTTCATAAGCTTGAGGACCAAAGTTATATACTGGGGTAACGATGGAAAGTTCAAAATTTGGTTTTTGCAGTTTAACAAATTCAAGAGCAGCTAATTCGGCAAACTTCTTAGAACCAAAATAACCATTAACAGGACCAGTTGATTTACTTTCATCATAAGTAATAGGATTCCAACTCTCTTCATCATAAATCTTGTCAGCTTCAAAATAGTTATCAAACCCGAAAACAGAACCACCAGAAGAAGTAACAACAACTCTTTTAATTTGAGGTCCATACATCTTAATAGCAGCCAATGCATTAACGGTACCATCAATAGCAGGCTTTAATAACTCGCCTTCAATGTCGGTAACTTCAAAAGTGACTGGGGAAGCAGCATGTAAGAAGACAGTAATTTCTGGATGTGATTTAAGAACATCATAAAATGCATCCTTGGCACTAATTGTTGGAATAACCACGTAGGAGAAATTATCGTTATCTACTAAACTAGCCAAACCCTCACCTTTAGATTGAGATCTAACTGAACCAATAACCTTGTAATTCTTTTTAGCTAATAATTGCTTGATAATGTGTTGGGCAATGTAACCATTGGCACCAGAAATGAAAACAGTAGTTGTGGTCATTTTTTATAAATTGTTTTTCTTGATTTGTTATATGAATTGGTAGATAGAGAGTTATCTGTTGATTATTCATAACAAATGTTGTCTTCAAAACGGGGAAGATGTTCTTCTATTTATAGTTTTTCATTTTTTTTTTCACCTTAGCTATTTCTGGTATAAGTTATATGGTTGCAAAATCGTATGGTTTGAAAAAAGTTTTGATTTCTAATCGTATTGTTTAACAATACGGCGGGCGGCTTCTTCCAAAACGGGCAAGTCCGAAAATTTTGACATATTTGTAATACAAGGGTGCTACCACTATACGTCAAACCGGAGATATCCCCTGGAAATAACCATTGTCCAATCGTTACCCGGGTCGGTCTTATTTCCAAATTCGACGATCCCAAATGAGAGCTGACAAATTGTAGATTCATAATACCCATATTCATCAAACACCTGTCTTCTAATGACATACTTCACTCATAGTCTTGGGGAAAGGGAATAATAATTCACGCTGCTTGGTGATCCCCGGTTTTGGTATGACCAAACTTGAAAATGAGCTTAGCCACACATGTGAGGGACTTTCCAAGGATTCTGAATGTCCTTGTAAAGTTTATGCTTTAGTTCAAACATTTTTTACTTCACAGTTTTAACCCAGTGTGGTATTGTTGTGGCGTAAAGTACGTGTCTTTAATAATCACATAGCATTGGTTTATCTAAATTGAGTGTATACTTCTTTGTAATTATTTGAGAATTGACCATAATCACACGGTTAGTCCTTTGAAATCTAGGAGATGTATGCATCCCTTAATTAATATCCCAGAGAATACTGCAAACAATTACGACATTTTGCTAGAACCAAGCAGTGCTTGGCAAAAGCTTAACGATTTCCATGTGTGTCTGGTAGCGTTCCTCTGCAAGGGTATTTTTTTACTTACAAAAAAATAGAGAGTGTATCAAGTTGATATTTTTTTGCCCACGCAAATTTGTGTCCCCAGTATCTCCACCTGTATAGTTAACAACATATAATGAACATCAATTTGGAACAGTATATTCGAGAATTTAATACACGACAGTATCCCACCCAAGAACAAACCATCACCAATAACAGACAAATCCTTTACAAACGCAAAAAATACTTCCTTCGAGATTTACGTGAATCCATAAGACTAATTGAAATTGTGGTTATCGCTATAATATATCTTCGTGATATTCTGTTATTTCGCTTATTCATTAGGAGTACGATACATTTTGGAATAGTTAATATCCATCCGCCTCCTGAAATTGGCATTGATGTAAGTGAAACTCATAAGAAATCCATGATTAAAATTGCTTTAATGAATGTAATATCAGGGAATATTACATGTATTTTATTCCATTTATTTTTTGGCCCAGAAAAAGGGCAGGGGAGTTCAAGATTGTATGGAGGGATATCTATTGAATTTATTGGTGAAAGGGTTGCTTATAATCGATTAGAATTACTAATATTGGATTTATTTATATTTTTCATTCAACTAATGTTCCATAATTTAGTTGGGGTAGTTAATGATGCGGAGATATTAGAGAGAAGTACACAACAGACGGAATTAATAGAACATACTTCTTCTTCTTCGGTTGTTGAAGGCTCCATAGATAAGGCACATATTGAAGGTGACGGATATGATGGAAATGTATTCTTACTTTCAATTGATTTAGTTGGTAATATAAAGCAAGTAATGAAACATGAGGTACTGCTACAACGAATAGATACCGGAGATAGTCTGCAATCAACTGAAAATATTCCAGGTTCGTTCCATAGTAGGGGAGTATTTGTATAGTAGTTTTACTTATTTATAGAAAATTCCAACGTTTTTATAGAAATCACGTGATGTTTTTTCTCGAGTTTCTCCGATGGGCGGGCCCTTGACTATATATGAGTAAAGAAGAAAAAAAATTTCAGATAGAGATGGGGGAAGAGCTAAACATTTAAACCATGGGTGATAATATTGTTGGTATAGAATATAATAGAGTGACAAACACTTCCTCGACTGATTTTCCTGGACATCAACAATCAGGGGATTTCTCTTGGGATATTGAAAAATTCAAACAAATTTTTGATATTGATATTAAATATCTTACTGAACGTACTGCAAATTTTGATTTAGTTCATATTGATACGTCTATTTCCAATGCATTCCGTCGTATTATGATTTCTGAAGTTCCTTCAGTTGCAGCTGAGGCGATATATATGTTTATGAACACTTCAGTTATTCAAGATGAAGTATTAGCTCAAAGAATTGGATTAATTCCTTTAAAAGTTGATCCTGATCTATTATCTTGGGTTGATAAAACTCAAAATGAAAATGATAGATACACTGAAGATAATACCATAGTGTTATCCTTGGATGTTACTTGTACAAAAAACCCCAATGCCCCAAAAAATTCAACCAATCCGAAGGAATTATATAGAAATAGTGATGTTTATGCTTCAGATTTAAAATTTGAACCACATGGATCTCAATTAGAGAAATTTAAAAACAATCCGGTTGTACCAGCCGATCCAAAGATCTTATTGGCTAAATTAAGACCAGGCCAAGAAATTTCCCTTAGAGCCCATTGTATATTAGGTATTGGAAGTGATCATGCAAAATTCTCCCCGGTGGCAACAGCATCATATAGATTAATGCCAGTTATAGATATTAAACAACCAATTAACGGGGATTTAGCCATCAAATTTCAAAAATGTTTCCCACCAGGAGTAATTGGTATTGATTCTAAAGGTGAAGCTTTTGTAGAGGATGCTAGAAAAGATACTGTGTCGCGTGAAGTATTGAGACATGAAGAGTTTGAAGGTAAAGTTAAACTAGGTAGACAAAGAGATCATTTTATATTTAATGTCGAATCTACTGGTGCTATGTCACCTGAGGAAATCTTCTTTAAATCAGTCAGAGTTTTAAAGAATAAAGTTGACTATTTAAGAAATTGTCCAATTGGTCAATAATTATTTGTATAATTAGAGAATGTGTGTTAGTAGTTCTGGAAATAGAAATTGAATTAATTTCAAAAATCTGTAGCCCTATTTTAGTTATTCTATGCTGTGCAAATAAAATGTTTACACAAATGTCTTCGATCATTATAATACTCTTTAATAAATCTGTACTTACTTCAATACTTCGTATAATTTCAAAGAAAAGTTCTGCAATCTTGACACTAAATAGTGTAATTATTCTGTCTATATTATTCTAAAATTCATCAAGTTCAGCCCAAATGAGTTTAGTCAGGGGTTCATAGTGCTAAGTAATTCTGTTGTTTTCTTTTTATTGCTTGCCATAAGTATTCCTCTATGCAGTAAGTTAAAAAAAAGCGTTCCTGCATTCTGATACACTATTCTGACATATTTTTGCCTTCGAATATATTAAATTACATACTAAAATTCAACAATGCTATTCCTATGGAGACTGAAGATCATCTTGAGCAGGATATAAAATCTCGTAACAAAGGTTTGTTACCAAACTAGAGTCACACACTTGCTCAACCAGTAACCTTGGGACACCGTTACAACCCTCCTTTAAATGTGCCCTTATCCTGAGTTCGGCGTGGAATCACGCCCACACCCATTACAATAAGTACTTCTCCATGACTGATCTTTAGCCCTCAAAATCAATGCTAATTTTAATCGCATCGACACATGTTCAATAAGGTGGTGCTGATTTGAATGTTCCAGTGCCTAGACCACCTAATCCAGAAGCTGATCAAACTGAGAACCCTAATACACAAGTTGCTCAACCTCTTATGAATCCACCCCCTGCTTTATAAGTGTAAGGCTCGGACATATGCTCCCACATCTTAAATGGCCACATATATATCTTCTTGGACTAATACGACGATAAAGATCCAGCATTATAATTGATTCTTGCTATTTTCACTGGGTAAGGAATCAATTTTTTAACTATATACCTGCCTTTGACAAGGCCACCTAACATTTCATCCTCTCCAAAGTTCCACATGACCATTAGGACGCATGTAGATGCGAAATTGTCACTCGTATGAATTTATTTCCATAGTCAGGTTTTCAAAATTTCGAGGGCCATTTTCATAAACCATTTGATTAGTTTGCCTTGGTTACGGTTCCCATCAGTTGACCAGATGATTTGCGGCCATTTATTTTTTCGCGTAGTTTGAAAATAAATTTTGTGAAACAAACCAAAAAAAAAATTACCCCCAAAGCCACCTTTTAGGTTTTTATTTTTTTATTTAATTCTATTTCTGTTCCTTATTTTTTTAATATCTTTCCTGGCCCCTCTTCCTTTCTTTTTCGTTTCTTTTTTTTTTTAAGACATTTTCTTGTCAAAAAAAATTGATTGATATCCGACATAGATCGTAATTCTTTTTTCTATTTATCATAACAATATAACTTCCACTCTCTTCCCCACACAGTTCAACTGTTAACTAATTGGTCAAGACACTACCACAGCCCTACAGTGCTCCTGCCTAAAACAGAACTCCTTCTGTTACTGTTCGAGTCTTGCTTCTCATCTTTCCCCCGAGAGAAAAAGTTGAAAAAGAAAAATATGTCATCAAGGCAACGTTCATCCTCAGTTAATTCAATGACTTCAAATCATTCAATGTCAAATTCGCCTGTGTCTTCAATACTACCCTTAACTCTAGCACTTCCACTACCTCCGCCGCCACGTCCTCCGATCTTAGTTCTGCAGCAGCAACAACAACAACATTCGCACAACGGCGGAGGAGGATCTACCGTATCTACACCAACTACCATGCATAGTCCAATTTTTCCGCCTCATCCTATACTGGGACATATCCCAACTGTACCAACCCCAAACACGGCAAGAAGTATGTCTATTGTCAGTTTAGAAAGTCCTCGTAATTCAATCATTTCCTTTGATGAAGTTATGCGACCAACTAGAAATAATAGTTCTACTAGTTTAGCATCATTAACTAGTCAAACAGCACCACCAACTGCGACTGTTGCAGCAGCTACTACTTCTACATCCACATCCATAAATATTAACCCGGAATATATTATGTCGAAACGAATAAAATCAGGGGTATTGCTTTCTGATGAGGAATTAGAACTGGACCCTACAACCACCACCCATACCCCGACAAGATCAATAATAAGACCGATATTTAAATTACGAAGGAAAAATAGCCGAGAAACAAGTAATGACCATCATAATAATCAATTCTTACAATTGAAACGAGATTTCAAACTTAAATTTGACGAACTAATATCAACAACAGCAACAACCACAACTCATTCTGTTTCTTCACCAACTAGTATATTACCTACGTCTCCTTCCTCTACCCTACTACCTATACAACAATTAAATGCGAGTCCATTAGATGTTAATCCTATTCAATTAGAGCCCTCCGCGTTAGAGACATCTACATCATCAAAAAAGAAGATAAAACCAAATACTTTAATTCAACAATCCATGTTAATTAAACGGAAATTAGCAATTTCGAAAGATTTACAATTAGAATTATTAAATAGTATCGCTCCAGGATCAACAACAACCACAACAACCACAGCGACACTTTCACATGATTTACTAGATTCGAAATTAAGTAAGATTCAACAACCAATAATGCAGGCATTATCTGATCAAAATGAATTAATTAAGAAATTAAATCGACGTTGGAATAAATCAATAGTAAGTCATAATAGCTCCACTAGTTCCACAACAAATGATACTACTAAGAAAGAAGCTGCTAATTCTAGGAAAAGGTCAAGAAGGATTCTGTTTGATGATGAAGGTGGTAGTGGTAGTAGTAGTACTGCTACTCCTGTTACAACAACTATAGGTGGATATGAAAGTTACGACGATTATTATGATATATATGATGATTAACTATATATTTAGAAAGATAGTTTATTATAGCACTTACAATATAACATCATCTTCTTCTTTGGTTTGAGATAATTCTTGAAAAAAGGGTAATTTCAAAATTTGTTTACTATCCAATCTCTTTGTTGGATCCATTTTGAAACATCCATAAAGTAATTCCATCAAATATTTATGATCCTTGTAATCTTCATTACTTCTTCTAACTCGTTCATATTCTAAATCTCGTTCCTTTTGAGTTAATTCTTCTAAATTTGCATACTGAGGTTTAATAAATCGATCGCCTTCTTCATTAAACAAATTTAAACTATTATATATGACACTATCAGGGGGAAAACAACCATTATCATCTTCATATTTTAAGAAATCATGTACCAACTTAATTAAATTCCCATGGGCGTCATTTTGTCCTCCTACATTAGGTAAAGTAATTTCTAATCCACATCCATGTAATTCAGCACATTTTTGGAATTTTTCTAATCCAAATAATAATATCAATTCAACGATTGCATCGGTATCATCTGGTGAATTGAAAAGGGGGAATTTTCTTGTTAATAATGAAAATCCAATTATACCAGCTGACCAAACATCAATTTTTGTTGTTTGATTAGTGCATTTAAATAGCACTTCAGGTGCTCTAAACCCTCTTGTACCGGCACGATTAGCTCTTCTTGGTGGTCTAGCATCGGTTTTAGGATATGCACCTTTAATATTAAGTCGCTTAGAATGGGATCGATTTATTGGTTGTTTCTCCTTAGATATACAAGGACATTGATTTTTAGTTGTTGTGGTATTTGAATCATTGATTTTTTCAGCAAGTCCAAAATCAACAAGTACACCTTTACCTTTAAAAGGATCATACAAGAAATTAGTTGGTTTTAAATCTCGATGAATTACCTCCTTATCATGAATATAATCTAATGCATGAAATAATTCCCAAAGATATTTCTTAATTCCCTTTATTGGTAAATCACGATAAAAATCTCGAAAATCAGCATGTTGATAATATGGTAATATTGCCAATATTTGATCTTGGAATCGAAGAACATCTAGTAATGGAGCAACATATGTACTTCCAGTTAACATATAAAGCAAACTTAATTCATTAAATATTCTATTAGGGGAAGAAGTAACATAAATTTGTTTAACAGCAACAATTGGACTTTTCTTCTTTTTCATGGTGGTGGTAGAACCACTGGATTTCTTTTTAAGTGGAGGTGATCTCCAAATATCACATCCTAATCGTATTTTCCCATTTAATGCTTCTGCTTTATATACACTGGAAAATGTACCTTCACCAATCTTGTCAATTAATCTATAATCAGTGGATAGTACGGGGAAACATTCTTCAAGTTTATGCATTTCTTCTAAAACTTCTAAACTTACTTCATCTTCTTCTTCTTCCCCCTCTTCCTCATCCTCTTGTATGACGACATTACTCTCTGTTTCTATTATACTCAGTTCCTCTTGTTCTTCCTGTTCTTCCAGGACTATAGTGGTTCTATTAGCTCTATGTAAGTCTGATGAATCATTCTTTATCGATTTAAGTAGGTTGGCACTACGTAAGAATATCTTAGCATGAGCATCATTTTTTCTTTGATTTAAATCGAACGAGTCTATTCTTGATTCATGTTTAGGTTTTTTGTCTGTGAACGGATCGTCTCTATCACTGGGTAGTCTCTTCCTAAGCTGTGATGAAGAAGACACGTTAAGATCGTGTGAAGATGACGAAAGAACTTGTTGCATGGTATTAACAACTACTTCCCCTGTCGATATTGATCTAGAAATCAGAATTGTAAACAAACCAAAAAAATGTTGCCAAAGAAAAAGGAGGAAGAAAAAGTCGTGTATTAAAAAAGTCGCTAGAGAAAGTCGCGTGGCTGCAACTGTATATAGTGAAATTATTCACAAGAGTTTACATTAGAATTGATTTGGATAGAAGTAGAAGTGTATGAGATTGAGTTGTGTTAACCATTGTTCTGCATTTTTAGGTTGATTTTCCTTAAATTCTTCCCTCTAGTTGGAAATTCAGGTAATTCAAAAACGTTAATCAAGGTTAAGTCTTAGGCAACTAATTCAATAGATTTAATCTATTTACTAATATAATATATATCGAATAGCCTCTAACATCTCATAAGCTGAGGACTTTTAGAACTAAGAAGATTTTAGCCATTCGCTCTCTTGTGTTTCGCTCTCTCTCGCTTTCTTTCTCCTAGAAGAGAAAAAAATTTTGCTTCCATTTGAAAATTTTTTCTCTTTTTAACAACCCATTTTAAAAAGACCACCAGTACCTATCACCACACTATATATAACCATGTTGGCGAGAAAACTATCACAAGAGTCGTGTTCTCTTGTTAGAGAATTCTCGACTTCTTCAATTGTATATGCCAGGAAATCCGTTCGTAAGGAAGGAGTTCCCAAGCAAGACAATATGATTAAATTTTTTGGTCCCAAGAGTATTACTGGAGAATATCACAAGAACATATATTATTATCCTAATCAAAATAATAGGCCAAATTATTTGGATCCTCAAGCTAATGCTTTAGTTGGGGTTCGTAATGAATTTCAACCAACTACACGAGCAAAAGGTGGTAGAAATCCAAGTATTCATCCATTCCCTCATAATACCCAAACCAAGACAAATTTAATGTTGAGTGATTTTTTAAAAGATGAAATAGTAAGAGATGTTAGAGAAAATGGATTACATGTTCAAGAAGTTTCTCATAAATATGGAATTAATCAATTAAGAATAGAGGCGATTTTAAAATTAAGAACAATTGAAGAAGAGTTTAATCAAGACGTATGTATAATTTTTTTTGATTGTGTGTTTGTTTCATCAAGACTGGTTTGTCAATATGATGAAATTGCTTTAAAATTTTTCGATTAGTCTTTAAGACAATTTTATATGGTTAGAAATTAAGCGCTGAAGACGCACTAGTCCAGAGGGACGAACACACAAAAAAGCAATGTGGAAAAACTTGTTACTAACATATTTTATAGACTACATTAGATAATCAAGGGAAAAAGGATTTACAAAGGTTTGGTGAAGTAATGAAAAGAATGTTCCCTCTTTATGAAGGTGGTAGAAATGGTGATAATTTAACTGAAATTCCAACCCCCAAGAAAATGTTGCAACAAAGATTTTTAA
Organism: Spathaspora girioi; assembly: GCA_001657455.1. NCBI lineage: Eukaryota > Fungi > Ascomycota > Pichiomycetes > Serinales > Debaryomycetaceae > Spathaspora > Spathaspora girioi. The sequence continues at coordinate 59,667 of LQMS01002361.1, read as the reverse complement.
CAATTGCTGAATCACAACCTTTTGGTCCGGTAGATGCTGCTAAAGTATTAGACTTACAGCCTGCTGCTGATACATTAAAGGAATTAACTAGAGTTAAGTCTCAGGAAGAACGTGAACAAGAAGATGCTAAGAGAAATCAAAAGGTAATTTATGGTAAGGAAAGACAAGGCGATTCAACTGTTTTTAAATTTATTCTTAAACAAGGTGAAGACACTGGTTATCGTTATGGTGCTGCTAGAAGAGATAGAAAGAAGGATAGAAGAATTGGGTTTGATCGTTCTGGTAAAATGGTTTATCTTGTATAAATTTCTTTCTTAAAAGCTTGTATATATTTTAGCATAATAGTTGTATAATTATAATTTAACAATAATTTGTAACTAACCTTTAATTACAGCTATATAAATTTATGTGATCACGTGAGTGCCCAAATCGACACGTCTAACGTTTCTTTAGCTAAGGTGCTTTTTTGTTGGAAAAAAAAACTGACTGAAATAAGTGGTGGTTCCTGGCTACACGACAAAGGTGCAGTAATATTTTTACCATGCTTGTTGGATTTATATTAACATTATTGGGATTATCTCAATTAATTGCTGGTTCGGCATTTACCTTTATCTTGGGAGCTCAAGAAAAATCATGTTTTTATGTATTTACCAAGAAACAAGCAACTATTATCCGATACTATTTTGCTGTACAAAGTGGAGGAGCATTTGACGTTGATTATGTTATAAATGGTCCTGATGGAAACGCTATACTTCAAGAGCAAAAGCAAAGACAAGGAGATTTTGTATTTACTGCTCAAGAAATTGGTGAATATGAATTTTGTTTTTCAAATGAAATGTCAACCTTTGCTGAAAAAGTGGTTGATTTTGAAATTACTTTTGATAATGAAGATGATCCAAATGGGTTTAAGGCAAATATGCCCCAACAACCAAATGAAAAACCTTTGGCTCATGTAGAAAACATGCAATCTACCGTGAGTAAAATTGAAACACAATTAGATGGATTAGCTAGAACTTTACAACATTATAAAACTAGAAATAATAGAAATCAAGCTACCGTTAAATCCACTGAATCTAGAATTTATTATTTTTCAATATTGGAAGTTGCTTTGATGGTTGGAATGGCTTTCTTACAAATTACAATTGTTCAATTGTTCTTTAAAGGTTCAAGAAAGCAATTGGTATAAAATTTTATAAATTCAAAAGATATATAGGTGTAGTTAAAAATATTTCAATATAAAATTAAAGCGTACAATTTAACAAACGTAGCAAGAAAAAAACACATAACCATTACACATCACAGGAAAAACATATGCTTGAAAAGAAGAAAACAGCGTAGATCAGCAAGCTGGAACAAAAAAAAAGTTTGTGTAAAGTGTGTGCTGTTATGTCGCTGACATCAAGATCAAATTCCCCACGACCTAAGTTATTTCAAGAAGATACTCTAGCTCGAGAATCTGATGTTACAGTATCAACCAACGTAACTCAAAATGCAGAATACAAGGGGTTTGCAATTTATGTGATTGCCACAATAAGTCTATTAGTGTGGATATCTTGGACTATACTCCCTGAAACTATCCTCCATCAACTTTCAATATATTATTATCCTGATAGATATTGGGCATTAGCTATTCCATCATATTCATTGATGCTTATGGCATTTATATATTGGGTATTGGCATTATATAATACTGAAGTATTAACATTACCTTTGAATGACATAAGAACAATTGTTGATGAACATTCACATTTCCCAGGTCAAGAACAAGAGAATGAATTGACACGAGATCAGTTGAGACAAATGGCTTGTGAATATGTTCATAGTGCACCTAGTGGAGTTTGGGATCTTCCAATATCACTAGTTAATGAAGTACTTTATAATAGGGAAGATAGTGAAATATGACATGTGCTTACTATATCAAGACTGCGGTTACCTAGAAAAGCCGCCCTTAATATACTCGGAATAGTTGATACTAATTATATCAATTAATATATTATATAGTCTATATACGATAAAAATAACAAAATACTGGTAAATTTACACCCTCCTCCTCCTGTTTCTAACAAAAGGGAACTTGCTATTATTCTATTATTCAGGGTACATTTTACGCCCCATAAATCACTTGTAAATGATTTCTAATTTCTGAATCAATATGAATCATGACTTGATTTTTCCAAACATCTTCACCTAAAACAACTCGATAATTATTAATTAATTCAGTAAATAAATGTTGTAAATCTTGAGGTGGGGTTTGATAATTACCAATACATGTTATAAAAATTGCTAAATTTTTCTTCCCTTGTTGATTATTTAATCCTCCAAATCCTTGATCAGGATTTGAACCAATTATATTTATCATCCCCGTGAATCCAGTTTCCTTTTCATTATTATCAACAAGATATAAAAAATGGGAACACCACAGAACAATAAATTCCGATAATTTAGGAGCAACTATACTTGCTCCACCTTGAGTTAATCCCATTCTACCAAGACATATAGCCGCGTTTTCCAACACTGTTGGTTGAGTATCAGTACTGTTTAATACTGGAATTAATAAATCAACTAAATTATTTAAATATGGTTTAACTTCTTCAAAGGAAACTCTAATCATAATTTCCCCCAAGGCCCATATAGCATTATTATAAACTGGGTAACTACTATATGAACGATTATTAATTTCATTCCCAATAGATACGAAAATTGAATGTAAATATGGTTTAACAATTGGATCCAAGACAAATATTGCTAAATCACCTAATAAGGCATAGGCCGATTGTCTAACATCAGCACTGAAATCTTCAAAACATACCAATAGCAAGTCCATTAAAAATGGTTGTTTTTGTTGAATTAAATCAACTGAATGTTGTTCAAAACCCTGAATTAATCCATCAATTAAATCTAACGAAGTCACCATGAAATCCTTTTCAGGAGCTTCAATTGTGGGGTCGGTATGACATTGTTGATCTAATTGTATACAATTGGATAAAATATTAATCGCCCGTTCATATACTGGTACGGCAAACGGAGCAAATAATTCTCGTAATGTAGCAGCTATGGATGCCATACATTCTAGAAGAGGCCATAATCCAGTATCATTATCATCCAAGATTTCCCATTTTCTTAATAATGGAGGTAATAAAGTATTTAAATATTCTGGTTTAGCTCTTAAATTATCATATCCCATTTTTTCAACAAATGTTTGAATACAATCATATAAAATAATTAAATTCTTTCTCTGATAAGTTTCAAAACATTTTGCAAAATGATTTAAAAGTGGCTCTAAATAATATTCAATTAAACTTGAATCACTCTCTTCAATAAATGAAGATAATGCTGAACATGCCGCTTCTTGTACAACTTTCTTTTTGTCTAATGCACAAGAAACAATTGATTGGAAAGTAGGTTGGAAATAATTGGCATATTCACCACCTTCATGAGCTTCTTCACTTACCCAACTAACATATCTTGATAATGTCCAACAAGTAATTTGTCTAACCCTAGGTTGATTATCTTGTAATCTATCAACAAGAAATGGTACTAATGTAGGTAATTTATCTCGTGCAAGTTCAATACAACTAGTACTTATAGCACCAAATGCTAAAATTGCTGCTTCACGAACCGGCCATTCTGGTGATATGATTTTTTCTTGTAAAATGGATAAGGTAACTAAAAGAACTTCCCCGGGGAAATTTTCCGAAAGTACATCTAAAGTAGCGGCTGAACATTTTCTTAAACTCCATTGATCAATTTCCAGTTCTTCATCTTCCTCGTCGTCGTCTTCCAAATCAGAATCAAAATCCAGATTCTTACTACCATTGACAGGTGTAGAAGTTCCGTTTGTGTTGTTGTTATTATTGTTATTGCTTGTACGGGCGTCTTTCCCCTTGGCGGTTTGAGGTTTTATATCTTCATCCTTATCGGCGACATCGGCATTATCTCTAGTATCAGCAATTTCCATTAAAAAGATTTCCTCCTGAGAATAAACCATTTTATCCAATAAAATAGGTAAAATTAAACTTAATTTCGGTTTAAATAATTCTTTATCTTGTTCACTGGCAGTCGATAATGCCAATATAAACTCACAAGCTTCAAGAGAAACTTCTTCATTGGTGTCTTTTTGCATTAAATGTAAACAATAATTTATAACTCCGTCTAAATGTGGCATTAATTTATCTGGTCTCAGTTCAAGAATCAACAAGAATGAAGAACATATATTCTTACATACTTCATTGGAGCTTCCATCTTGAGCCAATTCAAATAATTTTATTAAATAAGAATCCAAAATCACAAGAAATGATTGTGTATTCAAGGGAATAAATTGGTTAATACAATGGATTGAATTTGCTTTAATTTTATTACTCGGATGACTCAATAATTCTAAAAACAGGGCCAAAAGAAAGTTTAATGGACGTTCACCTTGAAATTCAACATCTAATTGTGAATAAGAATCCTCACAAATCTTACTTAATGCACTCGTAGCAGCTTCTTGAGGAATAAACCCTGAACTAGTCTCAGTACTACTCTTGGCCAAGGCTAACAAATTAGGTAAAATGCTGGTCCAACCTTGTAAGCCGTATATTGAAAACAATGAAGTTATAACATTCCCAGTAATATTTCTCACCATAGAATCTTGACATGTTAACCCAGTTAAGATATTATCCAATAAATACAGTCGATTAGTATTCAGCAGGGATTTCTTCAAGATACTATTCTTCAAATTTATACCGGCAGCAGCACGAATATCTGATTTGACACTGGTGGAATCCTTAACTAACAATTCAAACAAATAATTTTCAAATTCAGGTTCTTGTTTTGCAAGTTCAAGTGCATCATTGGCGAGTTTACGTTCTTGGTTGTTTATTGATAGTGAACCTCGGAAGATATGTATTAGTTGCTCCAACGCCTGTGGATCTGCCGTCCACAAAGACATCCTTGTATGTACAAAGTCAAAGGTTTTAAGCTCTAATAATTAAGCCGTTTTAAGCTCTAAGTTTTTGCTTGTCAAAAAGCCTTTCTGTTACAAAACAAAGGTCAAAAAAAAATTTAGATTTTTTGATGAGCATTTTTTTTTCGGCAACCAGATCTAGTTTGGGCAATGGTACACGACTATAAAATACTAACAACCAGCAGCGGTCTTTTACATATAGAGATATACATATGGCATTAAAGAATATGACATTAAAAATATACAGCATTAACTTCTAACTATAGACCAGTAGAATTCACACTTGGTTTAAAATTCCATCCAATTCTGCCAATTTTTCTGCTAATTCATCGAACTTCCCCAAGATTGGGATAAACATTTCATGTACTGGTTTCAGTTTTCTTCGTTCACTCTTGATATCAATCAAGGAATTAGTACTTGTTGAAGGAGTAATACTTAAATCTTCAAAGCTACTGGTTGTTGCTTCATCTATACTACTTCCCCTTTCCTTTTTCGGTTTGTGAAGGGATAAATGTGACAGAGAATTTTCAGGTGAAGATTGTGATGTTTCAATAATCTGCTGCTCGATAGTAGACTCAGGTTGAAGATATTCGGGACTAGAACTATATTTCCTAGCGGTTCTATGGTAAGGGTTTTCACTATAGCTAAGTTCTGCTTGCTCTACTTGCTCTACTTGTTCTTCTTCAAGTGCTTCTTCTTCTTCTGTATCAGCTTGTTCTATTTGTTCCTGTATATCAGAAGTTACTTTCCTCAACCGATCTAATATAATTGATCTTGTGAAACTAGAATTCTCTTCATCTCCATCTTCTTCCGGTTCCTCCCTCTTGGGTGGAGTATCGGGGGAGAAAGATCCGATAGAAACATCATCTAAGGTATTTAAACTGGATCTTTTCGGTTGAATGAATAACTCACTGAATGTATTATTACTATTCTCTGGTTGTTGTTTTTTATTTGATTTCTTTTGATGTTTTACTATATTAAGTGGAGTCTCGGGGTATACATCACTAAGAATTTCCTGCTGTTTTTCTTCCAGCTGGTCTTCACTGTTTTTGGGTATTTCTTCATCATGAATAAAATATCCAAAACTAGGCGGACGATGTAATTCTCCCTCGTCCTCTTCGGCTTCGTCTTCCTCGTTATCTTCATCATCCTTAATTTCGCCTAAACTTTCAAAAGTAACTGATTTATTACATTTTTTGTTCTGATGGGGAGACAAACTATCAACTGAAGTATCCCCTTCATCAGAAACCTCCTTTTTCTCCAATTCTTCATTCTTGAAACAATTTAATCTAGCCAATCTTTCCCCATACGTTTCTAAACATTCAGCAGGAACAAACCCAACCTTACCGTCCTCTTCATCCGTCATTACTTCTTCTTCATCCTCCTCTACTAAACCTCGGTCTACTCTTTCTTGTTTAGTTAATTTTCGAATTAACCACCAATAATTATCTTCGTCATTTAGTAAATGTACTGGTTCATCCCGTATAAGAGTACAATGTGAAGGATCAGGACCGGAAAAATCATAAAGACCATATAATTTGTTGGGATCTATCTCTCGAGGTGGTGATCGTGGTGGTGAAGGTGCTAAATATAAGTCATCAATATTTTCTTCTTCATATTCTTCGTGTTCTCCTGCTACGTCGTCTAGGTGGGCTTCTTCATTTACAAACTTTTCTGCGTTTGGGTCCGGGGTTGAAGGTTCGTTGAGTTCGGCAGTAGCATTGTGAGTATTTTCTTGCTTGTCTTCGTCCTCTTCTTCTTGTTCACCCTCATCTTCAAAATCATCTACAACATGTATTAGGGGCAGACTCTCAGATATATGACCATTCAAAGAAGAATCACTTATTTTTTTCTCCAATCTATCTTGATTTACCCTTAAAGAATTCTTTCTAATTAATTTCCTTTGTTGATGTATTAAATTATCGTCATTATAACCTTTACCAAATTTAGTCATAAACTTATTATTTCGTTCATTAAACAATTCATTAGGGTCAAAGATATTATTATGGATTCTTCTAGAAGCTGATTCTTCTTCGTCTTCATCCTCGTCGTTATTATTGATGATATATTGTAATACTGAGCTTGTGATTGTCAGTTTCCCCAACCCAGCAAGATTAGGGTTATGCACAACTGAACCAGTTTGGGTATATTGTGAAGACGACACAGACGCACTAGGGGAGAATGGAGTTAATTTCTGTTCTAAATCATGCAAAAGTTTATTAGTTGACTCAAGGGTATTGTTATGTTCAACCAAATCCACACTGTTGTTATCGTCGTCGTCGTAATCGGGCAGCAGGGACAAAGGTGGTCCTGTGTTGATGTTGTCCTTGCTGGAACCAGCCTCGCCCGCGGGTATTAAGTCAGTTGTAGTAGGTGGATTGCTCTCGCTCTCCATGATAATTATATATTCTATGCTAGTTTGGATAGTTTGGGTAAAAGGGTAAATTACTTGAATTGTATAAAAGAATTGTTGTAAGATTTTTATTTTTTGGGATAATACTGCATATATTAAAAATAGATCTTTTTTCTCCTCAAGGGGGAAATGGAAAAAGACTCACTGGTGAAAATCAGTTTTGTTTCTTGTGCAAAAGTTTTTGTCAATTTTTAACTTTTTTTTAAAAAATTCGCGTCTTTTTTGATTTTGTGTGCTTTTTATGGTTTGAAAAAGATGTCAGATACAATTATATAATTAGTAGCTACCGCCAACAAATATACCACTAGAACTGGTGGAGAACTTGGTCTTGCTGCTTTTCTTAGTCACAGTATCAAAAAGAGATAGTCTTTAACTTAGCTAACTAGTGTACATCGTGTCTCTAGCGTGTTCTCTTTGTTTGTATGTTTCAAAATGGCTGGTTTTTTCGAAAGTCCATTGTCTGGTAACGCAGTGCGAGACACAATATCTACCAGCCTTATTGTTGGGGGCTTCACTCTACGTGGAAATTGACTGTGATTTTTGTTTCTACTAGTTTTTATTTTTCCCAGACGTGTCTGTTGTAAGAAAGCAGCACCTTGGCGTTGGGTTCTGTTCCACTGCACCTAATTTCTTGGCAGTTTCATCTGCCCCCTGCCGTTGTCAATTGCAGTCTTTTATTTTTTCAAGCTTCTAAGAAACTCTATTTTTCTTAGACTCAGTTAGATTATATCTGGGCTGCCATACATCTGCTTAACATACCCTCACACGATAGCTAAACTGTTTACTTACAATAATCTCTTTTTATTCATCCTTCATTTACATACTTTATATATATATACTTTTTATTTACTTCTTAATAACTTCATTAATAGCATTGGCTAAATATTCAACATTATTATCATTAACACCAGAAATACTAAATCTACCATCTTCAGTAGCATAGATTGAAAATTCAGTTCTTAATCTAATAACTTGTTCACTACTTAACCCAGTATAAACAAACATACCTCTTTGTTTCATTAAATGATCCCAGTTATAATTAGTCTTATCTAATCTGTCATATAAGGCTTTACGAACGGTATTTAATCTACCAACAACTTCATTCAAATCATTTAACCAATATGATAATAATTCTTCATCTTGGAAAATAGTTTCCACAATCTTGGAACCATGAATTGGTGGAGATGAATACATTGGTCTAATTAATTTCTTTAATTGAGATTCAACGGCTTTGGAGCTGTCACCGGATGGAGTAATAATAGAAATTGATCCAGTACGTTCACCATAAAGACCCATATTCTTAGCAAATGATTGACATAATGCAAAAGTTGGAATCTTGTTGGAATTAGCCAATTCAGTTAATTTTCTAATGAAACCAATATCTTCATATGGAATACCACTGGCAAAACCTTGATAAGCCATATCAACAAGAGGGAAAAACTTCTTATCTTGAATAATTTGTAAAACTTCATCTTGTTGTTCTGGAGTTAAATCCATACCAGTTGGATTATGACAACAAGCATGTAAAAGAACAATTGACCCATCAGGTTGAGAAATTAAAGATTGTTTCAATTTAGAATAATCTAAATCATTCTTGGATTTATCATAATAAGCATAATATTCCGGTTCTAAACCAGCATCTTTGAAAACAGCAACATGATTAGCCCAAGTTGGTTGAGGAACAAGAACCTTCTTGTGAGAATAAAACCTATTCAAAAAATCAGCAATAACACGAAGAGAACCAGTACCGGAAATAGTTTGAGCAGTAACAATTCTACCGTCTTCAATTAATTTCTTACCATTAGCATCCTTGTTAGAATTGTTAAAAATGAAATTCTTGACAATATTTTGGAACTTCTTTGATCCATTAATTGGAGTATATTCCTTTTCAGTTTCAGTTTCTAAAAGCTTAATTTCAGCTTTTTTAACACTTGGGAAAATAATTGGCTTACCTTGATTATCTCTATAAGCACCAACACCTAAATTGACTTTCTTGCTATTGGTATCCTTGACAAAAGCTTCCGAAATACCTAAAATCTTATCTGGTGGAGCTAATGGAATATCATTCCAAGATGATAATTGAGAAGTAGAAGAGAATTGTCTGAGAGAGATGATTCTCTTGGTAGACACTTGTTTAGCTAATTGAGTCCTGTACATAATGAAGAAATATGCTCAAAGAGAGAGATATAGAATTAAAAGTTTAAAACTTTTCCAGGGGGATTAGGATTTTATATATGCTAGTCGGGTTTTCAAGAACAAACGAGGTGGTATTTTTCTTTAATGAAAGGACGAAAGGAAAAAAAACAAAATTTTTCAGTTGTGAGCGAATAAATTTTTGATTGGCTTAAGTTAGGTGGAGGAGAAAGAGGAGAGAGAGAGTCAAAAAAAAATAGGACAATGGGCTTCTTTGTTTTTGTTTGATTCACATCGAAGTGGGGTGACCTCGAGACAAGTAACGAGGTGGATTTTTTATTGTAATAAGGGTCTGGCCGCTAATTGAGTCGTCCTTTTTTGGTAGAATGCCCCACTCGAGGACTTTACTTGGATTTAAATATTTTTCAACTTCATCTCCATAAATGACATGATTTTAATGCTAATAGGGTTATGTCACTTATTCTGCTTAACAATGATTAGTGAGTCATTGAATAAAATATTTTTCACGTGTAATTTCTTGTCCGTGGTCGGCACAAGTTCATAGTATTAGTAGGTGGCAATTAATTATTATTCGGCGTTATTGCAGTTTTACTTTGTCCGAATTTATCCGAACGCTTTTCTTTTCCCAATTAGGAAGTCTAACACCTAACTGCGCGAAGATAATTTGGTTCGCCATTTCTCTAAAGACCGAGGGAGTTTGAAAAAAAAATGAAAGAAGCCCTAAAACAACGCAATTCCGACGGGTAAATCATATTCCTTTAATAGAATTACTGCATTATTTAGCGAAATGATTTAGTCGTTTTAGATGGAAAGTCTCTATTAAGTATACTGGTAATCTCTTTCAAACAATGTAGATATATCCACAGAAGAACAACTGTACAAGGTGACTTTTTAATAACCGTTGAACTATTTTATTTTTGTTCGTTGAACCAACCTCCGCAGGAGTAAATATTTTGGTTCAATATGAATACCATAATATTTGAATGTAGAATAGTTAGGGCATTAAATGCTGTACAAAAATTTCCTCATTTTGTGGAATACAAAATCAGGATTGTCTTCACTGGTTGTTTGTTGATTCTGAGGAACAATTCCAGTGAAGGAATTTGAGTTTAGGTGGAAACAACTGTTCAGAAGAAGTCAAGTTCGTTAATCTCTTTCAATGTAACAATACTTGAGGAAATATTGTGCCAAATAAGTAAGGATTTCTGGAAGACGTTATCAATATTGAGCTTTTCTCAGTAAAACAGGTTACTAATCATTGAAACTGTATACCTGATTTATGCAAATATTTCGTTACTCTTCTCAATTAAGGAGAAGAAATTTTTTGCAACCTATCTCATAGTTGTAATCAAAAACTGTAAATCCGCTAGAATGAGGTTATTACCTAAGTATTTAATACAAAAATTTAATACTTGTTAAATAATTCTTTACTAGCTCCTTCTTGTAATAAATTACATCTAATCACCTATGGATAAAATTATATCGAATCCTTGACAATGATACTTTATTTAATTTAATATGAAAATTCGATCCTTAAACAATATTGAACAAGGTTTTCCTGATTTTGCAACCAAATATTGAAAATTTTTCACCGAAATTTTCCAAAAAACAAAAAAGTTAATAAAATACAAATAACTACAACATTTTCCTAGTTAAACACCACAACCTCAAACAACACGAGTGTACATAGTCATAGATGTAACTATTGATCACAACCAACCTTTGTAGTACTAAAAAGAAGACAAGTTACAAGTCATAAGAACGTGATCACGTGACTAAAATTCAAGTCCGGATTTTGAAAAATGCCAAATTTTCGACAACGAAACAGGTTGTATAGTGTAGTGGTTATCACTTTTGGTTTTGATCCAAACAACCCCGGTTCGAATCCGGGTACGACCTAGTTCTTTTTTTAGAATTTTTTCACTTTGAACATTTTTAACATGTTCTATCGAATGCTAATGATATATAATACAACTACAATCTAGCAATATTTAGTAAATAAGCCTTTATCGGTGGTTTTGTATGTTCATTTCGGTGGAGTTTTGTTTGTAAGTTTTGCTCAGTGCAAAAAAAGAAAAATTTCCAATGCTCATCGTAATAAAAATTAATTTTTTTAAAGCTTTGATTTTAACATTACTCTTAAAGGTTAGCAAATATGATCAGAACAATGTATGTATTTTTAACAGGATGTTGATACCAAGAAAAATTTGACTAACATATGTAGTAAACCCAAGAATGCTCGTTCTAAAAGAGCTCTTGCTAAGAAAGAAGCCAAATTAGTCGAAAATACCAAACAAGCATTATTTGTTCCTGGATCCACTGGGAATAAGATGTTACACGATGCCATGTGTGATTTAATGGCGTTAAAGAAACCCGAAGCTAAGAAATTCAGTCGTAAGAATGAAATCAGACCTTTTGAAGATGCAGCAGAATTAGAATTCTTTGCTGAAAAGAATGATGCATCATTAATGGTTTTCTCCTCAAATAATAAGAAACGTCCAAATACTTTAATATTCACGAGATTTTTCAACCACAAGGTATATGATATGATTGAATTATCTATACAACAAAACCATAAATTATTACAAGATTTTAAGAAATTAACATTTTCCATTGGATTAAAGCCAATGTTTGTATTTAATGGTCCAGCATTTGACTCTCATCCAGTTTTCCAACATGTTAAATCTTTATTTTTAGATTTTTACCGAGGAGAAGAAACCGATTTACAAGATGTTGCTGGTTTACAATATGTTATTGCATTATCCGTGGGAGAAATTGAAGATTTAAATAACACAAATGATAAGAATTTACCCTTGTTACATTTCCGAGTATATAAATTAAAATCCTACAAATCCGGACAAAAATTACCCAGAATTGAAATCGATGAAATTGGACCAAGATTTGATTTTAAAATAGGTAGAAGAATAACTCCAGCTCCAGAAGTTGAAAAGGAAGCCAACAGAAGGCCAAAACAATTGGAAGCTAAAGTTAAAAAGAATGTTTCCACTGATTTCATGGGTGATAAAGTGGCTCAAATTCATGTTGGTAAACAAGATTTAGGTAAATTACAAACAAGAAAAATGAAGGGGTTGAAATCTAAATATGATCAATTAAGTGAAGACGAAGAAGAGGAAGATTATGGAGAAGAAGAATATGCTGATGAGATTGAATCTGAAGAAGAAGTAGAAGACGACCAACCACAGCCCAAGAAGCAAAAGGTTTAGTGTAGACCGTAGTACTCTCCGTTGTATAGTTTGTAATATATTTAGCAGACGGCATTTAAACATTCTCTTTTTTTCTATCTAACTGGCCAAAAACAACACCAAAAAAAAAGTGTTGTAAAAAAAATAACAAAGCTTTACAAGTACTAAGGTAGGTAGCTTTAAGATGTCATTGACAGCAGGATCTATATTCAAAGCACGTAAAAGTGCTTCCGCTGTATCCTCTCCTGCTCAAACAAGAGCTCCATCCGAACAGCCACCCCAGGGAAATAGTAAATCAGGCCAAGAATTAACCAAGAATCAACATTATTGTGTTTCTCGATTACCTGCCCTTCCTTCAGTATTCTCCAAGTCCGATCACCCGGAGTCCTTCTTGAATGCATATAGTGACTATGCTTCCAACTATTCCCTTGTTGTAAATGAAAATTCAATCTTTGTTTGGAGCTATAAATCTGCTGATTCTAACCCATTGTCAATTGAATTCCCCCTCGACAAGAATAATACCTTACCTTTGGCTATATTAACAAGACCAGCTGCTGCTGCTAATGGCACAAGTCAAGATCCAGGTTTGGTTATAATTGATTCTGGTTCTGGTTTGTTTAAGTTTTATGAAAGTGTACAACATGCACCTACATTAGGGTTAATTAATGATAGATCTTTACAATTGACTATATCAATGAAAAAAAATGAATATATAACTTTAGCTGAAAATGTCGAGCCTTCAGGGATCGTTATTGCCACTTCATTGAAAAGATGTATTTTAATTCAGTTGAGAGATTATCAGAATAAGCCTCAGTTGTCAAGTATTGAATTACCCAGTGGTGGTAGTGGTACTGGTTTCCTTTCCAAGTTTTTCGGGGGTAAATCTGAAATTGATAATGAAGTTGTTTCAATTAGGTCAGGTAGAATTACTAATCATGGTACAACTCAAGAAATAATTGTTCAAGATTCAGTTGGTAATTTCAATTTAACCTCGTATAATTTACTTTCGGCAACTGCTTCACCTTTTATTGATTCAAGAAAATCTTTTAAACAAAATTTAATTCCATATATTGAAAATTCCATTGATGGTTATTTACCTGGTTCACAATTGAATATTCAATTCTTGGATATGTGGCCCTTGTTGAGTCATGATGATGATGTATATTTGGCTCTTTGTTATATTGATGAAATATACCGGTCAAACAAGAGTTTAATGTTGATGACATTGAAAATAAACCATTCGGGTGGGATATTACTAGGTTGTCATAAATTAACCAATTTTAATGAAACTGAAGGAGAAGAGTTAATTACGAAACCAAAATTATATTTACCTCAACCTGGGAAAACAGCATTTGTAATTGTTGACAAATCGATTATTATTACCGATTTAAATACTTCGTACATTGACTCAACTTCTACATTTACTTCATATTATAAACCCAGATGGGAAGATATAATTCGGTTAAAATCAACGGTTGAAATCATTGGAACTGGATATGAAGATCAATCGCCTGCTTCAAATAGGGCTGTGATTATAATCACCAAGAGACATGGAGTGTTAAGAGTAGAAAGGTTTGCCGAGGAAGAACAAGAAGTAGATGGCATGGATATTGACGAAGTAGACAAGACTGATCCATTATTGATTGTTAAATCCCATATTGAACAAGGAATATTCTATTCCAATTCCTCAGAAATTGATTTTGATTTTGTCAATGTGAAATTTGATAATTCAATGATAATATCTTCAATTGAAGTAATTGTGGAAGAAATTCTTCAATCTAAATCTCCATATATTCTTAAATTACCTTCAATCGGTGATTCAACTAAGGAGAAGGTTAAATTATATCAAGAATTGATTAAGTATACTAGGAAGAATTTCCTCGATATTGCTCCACAAGTTATCCCACATATAGTTGACAATTTAGAAAAAGTGAATATGGCTATGAATCTTTGGATTGTTATGGATCAAGATGCTAATAGTGAAGATTTGAAACAAGTATTGGAAAGTATTATTGTTAAGGAAACTACGAGTGAATCGGATGATATTTTGCGAGAGTTTTATGACCATGGACTTGGATCTATAAATCAGGTATTTGTTTCATTTATAGAACAAATCTCACTGAAAAACATATTAATACCTATCCTTGTCAATGCTTTATACAATGGAGTTTATTTAAATGAAATAGAGTATATTACAAATGACCCTGAAATCCCAGCTTATAAATCTTGGGTTTTCGAAACAAGTTTAATTGTTATACTAGAACAGATATTCACACGTGAATTTGTTGAAAATAATCTGGAAACTGTTAATCAAGAATATAAAGAAAATGCTCATCATTTAGTTGAAGTATTATATTATTTCGTTAATAGTGCTATTCAGTTTATGGAAGGTTCTCAAGATTCTTTACTTAAACAATATAAAAGTTGGTACAAGTCAAGAAGACAAGCCTGGATTGGTGTTTTATTGAAATTGGGATTGAACAATCAAGCAATTGTGATTACTGAAAGTTATCATGATTTTGCCCTGTTGGCAAGAATCCTTGATTCGGAGGCCGAAGATCAATCTGGTGATCAATTTATTAAATATTTTGAAATGTTTGGGTTTGAATTTGCCACAAACTTATATCATTATTATTTGAAAAACGACAAGATTAAATCACTTATTTTGAGTTTCCCCAATTATAAAAACTATCTTGTTGAATACTTCCAAAATAACCCCAAACAAACGGCAAAAGTATCTTGGATTAGATATTTACTAGATGGACAATTTGATCAAGCTTCTGCATCACTCTTGTATTCAGCTCAAGTTGAATCAATTGATAACTTACATAATAAATCTGTCAAATATTCCCTTGCTAAATTATCAACCATTGCTGCCGGTATATCCAATACTAGTGAAAAATTAATTGAAATTGAAGATCAATTGGTAATGATTAGATATCAAAGTAAATGTCTTGATGCAGTTATGAAATTATTAGGACAAAATATAGAAATCTTGAACACTAGTTATTTCATAAAACATTTCACGAACAAGATGGTTTTTGCTGCTATTATTGAACCTTTAGTTGATGGATATTTTAACAGATTCACCACAAATATTCAATTATCCTCAATCGAATTAATTAACTTATTAACAAGTTTAAAACCTAATTTGATTGATAAATTGGGATTTGCATATGCATTAGATGTTGCCCAATCGGGGTTTAGTAACGAAAGTTTGGTTGATTATTATATCAAGATTGTTTGGTTAAGATTATTAATTCTTGGAGAAGATGAAAAAGTTATTTCTCAATTCAATTCCAAGAAATTTAGTGATGAAAAAATCAGACAAAGTGCCCAAGATTCAACTTTATTCAAGACATTGAAAACAATTAAGTTAAATTCCAGTATGGTTGAAAAACTTGACTCCTTGTTAGCAAATCCAGTTATTAGCGACGAGTATGAGGACAATATTGTGGTACAAAAATTTAATCAACATTTGTTAACTTCACTTCAAAAAAATCTCAAAAAGGAAAATTTCAAAATTTGGATTGAATCAGTAAAGGGGGAAGCAAAATTGTCGTTACAATCAGCGACATCCTAAATATTTGTATAATAAAAACAGTAATTGAGTTTACTCAGAACCACTCTCTTGTTGTAACGCGATTCCCTCGTCTTCACTTTCTAGTATTGGCTCGTCTTGAACTTCTTCATTTTTACCTTCTTGAATTTCTTCATCAGTCAATAATCGAACCCTCACCAACGGTTCAGGCATAGCTTTCCCTTCTTCAATATCTTTAATTCCATAATTCAACAAGCCCAGCGAGGCAAGCGACACCGATTGTAAAACAAGTTCCCAATTCTCAAGAATCTCTTTAACCCCCTGAGTTCCTGAGGTCATCATATCTAAATGCTGTCCAATTTCCGTGGTAAAATCTGCCAATTGTGAAACCAATCGATCAAACTCTCTATACTTTTCAAGTTTCTCTTGCTTCGAAGCAATAAGTTTTCTATAATATTCTTCGTTTGCCATGATAGAATCAGTTAGTTTGTATCAAAGGTTATATACTTTCCCTGGGGTTGTCTTTGGAGAAAGTTAAGTCTTCAATATTTTTTTGTTTCTTTGTTTTTGTTTTTCTTTTGTTTACATTTTGCTGTTTGATTTGTGTTGCCAAAAAACTATCAAGACAAGGGGCAACATATAAGCAGAGACTCAAAGGAAACATATTCTTAGTAATGGCCAGATCTTCACTAATACCATCAGAGGTGGCACAATCGGTGTCCGCTAGATCAAGGTATTCTACTGGAGGGTTTGAACTTTCCAGTAAAGAATCTCTGGGGTGTTCATCATCCAACTCACAACAACCACAACAACTAAGTGGTTCAACACCAGACGTTGTGGACACATTAAGAAATCAGAATAGGTTATTGGCACGTCGAAATGCTATGATTATGTCTAAACTTAAGGAACTAGAATTGGAAAATGTGGAATTAAGTAAACAAATTAACCTGTTAAAACGAACAACAACAACACCACCTCCAACCAAACAAGCATTTCAAGAAACTTTATCAATTATTGAAAATAAGACATTTTCTAGTTTTAATCAATTATTAACCTGTTTCCAGAAGATTAGAGCTGAAGAAGGGTTCCCTGTGAATGACCAATTAGGGATACTCTCCGATGTTATATCCAGACCAATAACTTCAACCCCAGTTGAAGTTGGGAGGAATAGTATGGGCACGTTTCCTGCATTTGATATTACTTCTCATGATCCATTACTTAACTATTTCAAGCCTAAAGAAGACGAAGAGGTTATAACTACACTGAATAATAACAAGCATAAAGATATATCCATCATTTTTGAAGATAATGAGCTGATTGAAATGGCAAGTGAAAGTACTGACTTGAATATTGTCGAACCAGAACATAATTTATTTTCAATTGAGAAAGAGAAGAAGCAAGCGGAACAACCAGAAGAGGTTATAACCACACTAAATAGCTCTAGTGGGACTAAGAAAGACGTCATACAAATTGAAAACCATGAACAAAAGGTAGACCCTTCAAAAAGTGAAAAGCCTTCTCTGAAACAGACAAGGAAGCCCAAGAAAGCCAAACCTACTAAGCAAACGAGTCAAGAAACTCAACAACAGCAACAGGAAGAAAGTACACAAAAGGAAGATATCGCAACCAATACAAAGAAAGCTACAAAAAAGGACACTGCTACCAAAAAGAGGCCCCTAAAACAAGACTCTCAACCACCTATTGAAGTTGAACTTGAAGAAGAGATTGACGGAACAAGACGATCCAGACGGGCAAGGAAACCTATAGATTACAAACCTTTATCAATGAGGGATAAAATGAGAAGAGAATCCGTGGCCATGGTAGACGCGGTAGGTCCAGATGTACTTATTAACTACACTCAAAAACCAGTGAGTCGAGGAAGTAGTGCAGGACTGTCTACATCTAAGCGAAAGTCAGAAACTCCAGAATTAGAAAGAAAGAAGAGAAAACCATTAGCTGCATTGAATACTAATAAAGGTGCAACTGCAACTAAATCAGGTAAAGATAGCAGTAGTGAAGAACAAAACCATTACGACTTGTCAGTATATGATTTTGAACCAGAAGAAAAGAAAGTAACACCAGTTTATGACAAGATTAATTTAAAGAATCGCGTTCGCTAAGAAGGATAGATAGATATGTAGAGTACAAAAGAAGCGAAATATTACTATTTCTATTATACACTCATTTTCATCTTAATTGAAGGGTATGGATCATATCCAGCTATTTCGAAATCTTCAAACCTGAAGTCGTCAATAGACTTTATTTCACTCTTTCTTTCTTGTTTAATAACCAATTTGGGGAATTCTTTAGGAACTCTAGTAAATTGTTCTTGTAAAGCTTCAATATGATCCAAATAAACATGAGCATCACCCAAAGTATGAATAAATTCTCCACAATCCATATCTACTATATGAGCAATCATCTTAGTTAATAAAGCATATGAAGCAATGTTGAATGGTACCCCCAAGCCCATATCACATGACCTCTGGTATAATAAGCAGGATAATTTTGGTCTAACTGAAGTATCGTCTTTGTTTTCTGGGAAATTTACATAAAATTGACAGAAAACATGACAAGGTGGTAAAGCCATTTTTTTAAAATCAGGTGGATTCCATGCAGACATAATAATTCTACGATCATATGGATTTGTCTTTAATTTTTTAATAACATCTGCAAGCTGATCAAACCCCTGACCAGTATAGTCACTATCACAATCTAGATATTCGGCTCCGAAATGTCTCCATTGGAATCCATAAACTGGTCCTAAATCACCTTCACGACGATGAGTTAATCCCAATTTATCCAAAAATTCACGTGAACCGTTCCCCTCCCAGATTTTAACACCCTTGTCACTTAATAGTTTAGCATCAGTGGAACCAGAAACAAACCATAAAAGTTCATGAATTATACCCTTGGAGAAAACTCTTTTGGTGGTTAAAAGTGGGAAAGTATCATTAGACAAATCAAAACGTAATTGTGGTGGTGCGAAAAGTGATTTGGTACCTGTTCCAGTTCTGTCAGGACGATGTTCACCCTCGTTAATGATTTTGGAACACAAGTCAAGATAGGCTTGTTCTGCTGAATTTGGGGGCACTGTCATTTAGTTAACTGTTTATTTTGCTAAAAAGAAAGAGAATTAGATTTGATAAATATGTCAGATTCGCAAAAAACGCGTTCCCTATAATTCGCGCTTTTCTCTGCGCGCACGCTATCACCACTTACCAATCTATACTTGCTAGGTATGAACAATTAAAGCAACTACAATTGGGTAAATCTTGATCTTCATTTATATTCATATACTTTCTAACTAAACATAGAGTAGATGACTTTTTTTTTTGCATTTTATTGTAGAAAGCAAACATCGCAGAAACATGGCAAGATATTCAACTCTCACTCTCTAACAAGCAGTATCAGGCTTCCTGTAGAAACCTTCTTCAGTTCCTTTAGCAGAACCCTTCAAGGCTTCTTTAGTGTCATAAGCTTGTTGCTTAGTGTCTTCCTTTAAATCTCCGGCTTTGTCAGCAGCTTTGTCATAAGTTTGTTCGGTGTTTTCCCTAGCCTTACCAGCAGTGTCATAAAGATAATCACCAGCATTCTTTAAAGCATCCTTTCCACTATCATAAACGCTTTGAGCAGTCTGCTTAATTGAGTCAGTAACGTTTTGAGTGGTTTCAGCAGTCTTATCATAAGCATTCAGAGCAGATGCAGCAGTGGCATCATAAGCATTCTGAGAGGTTTCAGCAGTCTTGTCATAAGCGTTCAGAGCAGTTTCCTTGGTGGTTTGTTTAGCATTGTCATAGGCATCAGCAGCATTATCATAAGCATGCAGGGCAGTTTCCAGAGTCTTTTGTTTAGCATCTTCATACGCATTGGCAGTAGCATCATAGGCATTGGAAGATTTGTCACGAACTGTTTCTCCGGCTTCATTAGTCTTATCAGCTGCAGTTTGCGAAATATCCCATGCCTTATTCTTGGTATCTTGGGCAACATCATTAAATCTGGAGTCTCTGTCAGAAGAGTGCTTAGCCTTATTTTCAACCTTATTTCTAAGGGCACTAGTGGAGGAATCGCGGTCAAGTTCGTCAAAAGCTGGGTCTTTGTAAATCATTCTTTTTGTAGTTATGTGTACTGGATAATGATAACTTCTTCTTCTTCAATTGGGGGGATTCTTGGCGGCTTTATATACTTGTCGATGTGGCAACTCCTAAGGCGTAGCAAAGTTATCCTGTGATAGTGTGTTTACATCATCGAACAATAAAAATCATCATCAATTGTAATAGCAATCAAAAATTAAAGTAATTCGCACCCAATTTAATTTTTTCAAAACAAGGTTGCTTTCGAACATTGCTACTTATGTCATTAGGTCATTCATGGTGCATAGAAAATATTACGTCATCCAAATTACAGATATCTATTCGGCTTTAAAAACTAAAAAGGAAAAATAAAACACTAATTTAAATTTGAAGCCATTTAAAATATTTGAACCATTTCGGCTCTACAAGAATGCATCTAGATTCGGCAATTAAAGTAGGTTTTACCGACAAGTCAAATGAAAGAGTTTCCAAATATCCTTCAATGACCACTTTTCTCCCGTTTGCCTCTTTAACTTTTGCTCGCAAAATAACTGTACTTTTAGGTGGTGCTTGATTTTTAAAATCAATCAGTAGTTTTGCTGTGACTCCTTTCTTTGCTGGTAACAATGGGAACCCCGCAGAACATAATCCTTCGTCTAAGATGGTTGAAGTCACCCCGTTATGTATTTGACCATCTTGACTAATTAAACTATCACCTAAATGATAAAAACTAACCAATTCCCCCATTTCTTCATTAAGGAATACAATTGGATCAATTTCAAACAAATCAGGTCCAAAGAGTAATCCAGTACCTATGTAATTTGTATGATGTTGTCCCGGAAATGCATGACTTGAATTATATTGTTTAAAGTTTTTATTTGCTTCTAAAGTTTTATATAATTGTGTATCTTGTATTTGTTTGATTACGGTGTCATTTATATGAAGTAGTTGTTGTTGTTGATCTGGTCCTTGATATTTCTTTCTCCAATTTTTTGGAAATGCAACAATTCCAACTCCAAATGCAACAAGAGGGATTGTTTTACGCACTACTCCTTTAAACAGCATTCTAATTTCTTTCTTTCTGAAGATTCTGCAGAACAGTTCACAGCTTATCTCCCTTTTTCGTTGCAGGTCTAAGATTGAAAAGGAGGAGGATTGGAAGCAAAGGTCGTGCCCAAGCAAAATGAGCGTTCACGTGACCAAAAATTTCTTGCGATGCTCATTTGATTTTTTTTTCAAGATCTTTTGAATATATTTGGGGCAATTTTTCTAAATTATATATTGGCTTCAATATAAAGTAAATAGAATGGTAGTGAAATCCAAGGGACTTAAGAGGTCGGGTGAGAGTATCGACAAGGCAGGAAAGAAATCAAAAGTTGTTAAGAAGCTTCCTTCACCTTCATCGGAACTGGAAGAAGAATCAGGATCCGAAAGTGATATTTCTATTTCTGAACAAGAAGATGAATTAGATGTTCTCGACTCTGCTGAAGAACAAGACGATGACGACGAAGAGGAAGAAGAAGAAGAGGAAGACGAATTAGATCAATTAGACGAGGACGAGGTTGAGCAGGACGAAGGTGAAGATGAAGAGGACGACGAAAATCAATCACAAGAAGCTAAAGAAGCTGATCCAAATAAGAAATCCTCTAAGGAACAACACGCAGAACAACGAAAGTTATTGGCTGAACGTAAATTACAAAGAAAATCCGGTGTGGAAGTTCAACAAATTAAGAATTTATGGGAAAAGTTAAGAGTAACAAAACCTACTCCACCAAAGGAAGTACGTGATAAATTATGTGATGAAATTTGGGCATTATCTAAAGATGTCATCACTGATTTGGTTATGAAACATGATGCTTCTCGTATTGTGCAAACATTGGTGAAATATTCTACTAAGGACAGAAGAGATGATATTGTTAAAGCCTTGAAAGGAAATTACTATGTATTGGCTACTTCTGCATATGGGAAATATTTATTAATTAAACTCTTACATTATGGATCCAAAGAATCAAGGGCATTAATTGTCGACGAATTACATGGTAAATTGAGAAAATTAATGAGACATAGAGAAGGTGCTTATGTAGTTGAAGATTTATTTGTGTTATATTCTACTGCCGACCAAAAACAACAAATGATTAGAGAATTCTGGGGATCTGAATATGCTGTATTTAGAGAATCAGGAAAGGGTAAAACAGTTTTGGATGTTGTAAAGGAACTGTCAGAAAAGAAACAATTGATAATGACTAATTTATATGGAACAATCAAGGCATCTGTGGAAAAAGGATCAACTGGATTCCAAATCTTACATGCAGCCATGAAAGAATATGTTTCTATTTTAGTTGATGATATTGAAACCAATGACTCTCAAATTAGGGAATTTATAGATTTGTTGGCTGAACAATTTGCCGAATTGGTTCATACTCAAGAAGGGTCCGAAGTTGCATGTAAATTAATTGCCTTGGCTAATGCTAAGGAACGTAAGATTATTATAAGAAGCTTAAAATCTCACATCAACGAATTAATTAAAAATGAATATGGTAATTTGGTCTTGATTACTATGTTTATGACTGTTGATGATACTGTTTTACTTTACAAGTCTTTTATTGTTGAAGTTGTTACTAACGAATTGATGCCTCAATTAATTCAAGATAAATTTTCAAGAAGACCATTTTTATACTTGTTAAAAGGATTGGATGGGAAATATTTCTCTCCTTTAGTCAAGAATGCCTTATCTCAATACGAAGAATTAGCTTATAAGAAAACATCTAAAAAGGAACAAGAGGTTAGAAGAGCAGAATTGTTAAATAGGTCAATTGAGGTGTTGTATAAATCTATTTTATCAGCAAGAAAAGCCGAAGATCCAGAAAAGACATTTGATAAATTAATGTCGGTTAACATGGCAGCTCAATTTATTACTGAACTAATTCTTACTCCAACTGAGGTTGAAAGTGTCAATACTACTTTGAGACCAGAATTAATCGATGCTGTTTTTGAAGTGGCTGTTAAGGGAGATGTCCGTGAAGATTTCCACTTACTTAATAAGGCACCATTTATTTCAAGATCTTTGAAGGCATTGATTCAAGGAAATGAGTTTAAATGGGATAACGAAGCTAAGAAGTTAGTTCAACATGAAGGCGAGAAAACAGCTGGTGTCGGTATAGATTTTGCTGAAACTATTTCAGAACATATATTGAGTAATGATATTTTGGGTGCTTGGATACAAGGTCAACCTGCCTTTGTATTAAATTCTGTACTTGAAGTATTACAATTAGCTGATGCTGCAGCATTCAAAGATTTGCAAAAATCTTTAAAGAAAAACAAGAAACAATTATCTAAAGAAGATAAAGGTGCTAGCCTTTTATTAAATCTCATTTAATATACTTTTAGTGTGTGTACATTAGCCTAATATCTAGAAATCTACATAAAAGCTTCTTCCTCGTCAAAGTCTTCTTCTTCACTATATTCAGCTTCACTTGTCTGGGATTCATTGCTATCCTCGTCGAACACAGCTGAAACTGCACTCATTCTTCTGTCGATCCTGGTGGTTGTCCTATGAACTTTCAAACCTTCGTACGGTTCGATATCTTCCTCCTCATCTTCACTAGCAACACTTGCGTTTTCATCATCTTCCTCTCCCTCCTCATCACTTTCTTGTTCATCTCCACTAACTATAATCGCATCTTCATCGATTGCAAGTTCATCCGATCCAAACTCGTTAAACCATTCTAACCTTTGGCCACACCGGAGACAAGGCATATCTTCGCCTCTAGTCTTTATAACATTAAATCTAGTAGCAATACACACATAGCAGTAAATATGGCCACAATTGGTGATATATGGGTTTGTAATGTGACTATTAGAAGACAGTATTCTTCCTCCACCAGCAGCAGCTGTGTGATTATCCTCATGACAAATGGCACATTCGGAAACTGGCAAGTTTGTATATGGTGTAACCACAGGACCCAGCTTACCGACTTGTACTTCCATACCATCTTCACGACCCAGTTGTCGCAGGAGTAATTTTCTAGTCATTTTGTTCAATTTACTCAATTGTAATAGTGGTAATATAAATACCAAAAATTCAGTCATGACATTCCATACCAACTGGCGATTTTGAAACTCGTAATTCACATTGTCTCCAGTAAACTTCAATAAATCCGATACTAAAGGCGTGAGACTTATTCCCAAGATTCTATGCATTACTGAAGGATATTTACCATTGACCAAGAAAATCGTGAAATTAATCAAATTGGCAATTTTCACACAGTTATCAATTTTCGTAAGCATGGCTGTTCTGTTACGTATTATCGATTCTTTAAATCTGCCGAGTATAGTGGACGAACCATTCCCATTTCCGTCATCGTCGATTCCGTATAGATAACTTTGTAGTTTTTCGTAAGCATACCCTCCAACAAGAATTGCCAATAATAAACCTCGTTTAGAAACCCCGATTATTTTGGCATTTCTAACATCAGTGAGTTTTAGATTTTGTAACGATAACCCATAAGATGCACCAGTTTTCCATGTAGTTAGTTTGAAAATTACAAGATTAAGTAGTAAGGAATATAGTTCAGGATTTTGATCATATGAAAATTTGCTACTATTATGTAAATGGAATATTGACGAAAGCTGTTCTTTTAAAAGACTGAACAATTCCGAATCTAAAATATGAGCATCCAACTGCGCTACTCTAGGAGACGGATAACTTATTGGTATCATCCTGTTTGTTTACTTAACCAGGTTCTGGGTGTATATTTCTTGTTGTAGAATTGAACGAGATCTCTCCTCCCCCACATCTTTTTTTTTAAAAGCACGCACGACAAATATACCGAGGAACAAACTTAAAAACAAATCTACAAACCATCGTTTCTTTAAGACTATATAGAAAACTATAGATGCATTAATAAATATATAAGCAAATCTAAATTAACTCTAAAATCTCTAAAGCAAGTTCCTCAATCAAAACTGAAGAACTTGTTCTAGCAATTGTATGCAAACTATTGGCTATTGAAGTTGAAACATTCATTTCCACAACGTTACAACTTAATACTAACCATTTCAAAATTTTCAAGAGTAATAATTGAATAACTGGATTCTTATTATGTACCTTAAGCTTCATAAGGATGTTGTTAATGACAACTGAATTCAGCATAAAATTAGTAACTTTTGAATTTATCGAAATTAATTGTAAATATATATCCAATGTAGATTCAAGATTGGACACTTTTGGAAGTAAAAATCCTGCAACAAGACAATCCATGGCTTTG
Organism: Spathaspora girioi; assembly: GCA_001657455.1. Lineage (NCBI taxonomy): Eukaryota > Fungi > Ascomycota > Pichiomycetes > Serinales > Debaryomycetaceae > Spathaspora > Spathaspora girioi. The sequence continues at coordinate 34,071 of LQMS01002361.1, read as the reverse complement.
GGAGATTCGAGGCTTATATATGTAGGATCAATTCTATACCAGTGATAAATCGACTCCAATGAATTTGGTTGCCAATATGGATCCAATAAAAGGTTATAATAGACACTTAAGATATCATGTTTTTTCAATTCAGTTCTCACCTTTTCATCACAATAAGCTAATTCACATATTATTGGTAAGATAAACTGTTTGAAAGGTAAGTTTATCATCGACAAACTCTTCAAATAAGGTAGCCCACCCAATTCAACAAATTCGGCTTCCCTAATATAATTCAATGAAAGGCAGTTGTATAAGATTGGCGACACAGCATTTATAAAATCTTTATAGTTCTTACTGGATGGGGTATGAATTTTTAATAATCGAAGCATAAACTCCAAAATGTCAGCTCGATATAAAAATTTTAATAGCTCAGATACGCAAGACATAGCTTTGAAAAATTTAAGGATTATCACTTGATGTTCCATGCATAATTGATCGTATACTTTAATCATCAATTTAAACACATCAGTATTAGCAATTGTGATTCGGACCCTTATCTCAGATTGACCAAAGTACTTTATGATATCAATTATTCTATCAATAGTCATGTGAATATCTTCCCAAGATACATTCTTGTAGCTTTCTTCCCTACCAATTTTTAACAACCTATTCAACAATACCATAAACCAAAATACAAGTCCATGTTTCGATAAGATCCGACACATATCTGATTTTGAACGAATTAAATCCCGGGATAATACATTATGAATGCATTCGATTGCGACAAGAGGGAAAGTCGGAGTCGTATCAAAATCTTCTTCAACAAATTTAGCCACTAACCGGAAACCACCACAAGAAACAAACATCGATAATGCCTTGTCTGAAGAATTTAAAAGTCGTACAAACCGAACAACTTGTAACCTAACCTGGATATCATAGGAAACATTTCTGAAATGTGCAATAGCAGGAATCCCTCCAAGAAAACAAAAATTCTCAAATACACCAACATTATTCTCAAAAATATAATTCAAAATAGAAAGTGCATGGTACCATAACTGCTGTTGATGTGGGATTTCTTGATGACTTTCTAACAAATCTAATATTGATAAAATTCCATGATCACGAATAAATGTATCATGCAGCACGGGATATTTCTTAATAAGATGCAAAATTCTCCCAGTAATTTTCACAAGTGAAGCAATAGCCTCTTCATTTTCCAATCTCCCTTGGTCTAACTTACGAGAATATCTTGAAATTAAATACTCCATTTTGCTCTGAACTTCCAAATCGTTAGTATCAAAGCTTTCAATCTCTATATTCAAAAACGGATCTGAATCACCAACATCATCAACATCAATGTTTTCTTGATCTATGAATCTATCAGAATCTATATATTCTAAATCTGCAAATTCAGAATTGCCAGAATTTTCTTCTGCAAATTTGGTTAATAATTCAACTTTGGTATATTTCACAGGCTGTTCTATATCCTGCTCGAATTCAGAATCAATGTCATCAAGATGAATTAAATCAGGACTTGTGGCACCTTTAACTTTCAGGAGCTTCATTTCACTGAAATCATTCTCCCAATTTTCATCCTCATTTGGTTCTCGATACGATAGAATCGATTTCATTTCTATACTTGGTTGCCTCTTAGCAACTTGTAGGTTCAACCGAGACGATTTTACTGTTGGTATACCTTCGTTCAACCATCTATGTTTCAATAAAAGTTTAGCACTCGTTCTTAAATTGGGTTGCTTTTGGAAACATTCTAATAGAAAGTTCTTACCGAGCGACGACAATCCCTTGGGTAAAGGGGGATGTTCATCAGTTCCAATTGCATGTAAAGTTTGCATTGGATTACAATCATGATAAGGAGGATACGTAGTGTACAACTCTATTATGGTTGCACCTAAAGACCAAATATCCGATGCAGTACAAAGACCCTCACCTCCAATAACCGTTTCCGGGGCCATCCAATTTGGTGTTCCAACCACCGTATAGTGCAGAGCATTAACCCTTGTTGCCACCCCAAAATCCGCCAATTTAACATCCCCAGATTCAGTTAGAAGTACATTAGCAGCTTTTACGTCCCGATGCACCACCCCTTGGTCATGCAAATACGTTAACCCATTTAGGATTTGCCTCACATAGTTTATTATTTGGGATTCTGGAAGTCCCCGTTTCAATTTCTTGTATAACTGTCGTAAAGATCCACCAGCACAATATTCTAACAACACATTCAACGAAGTAGTCGTTTTTACAAATCCATGATATTTAACTATATTTGGGTGTTTCAATATTTTCAATAAATCTATCTCCCCCATTAAAACCGCCACATCTTGATCTTTCTCTAACCTTATTTGTTTAATGGCAACTACTTGATTGGTTTTCAAATTAATCCCTTTATATACACTTGCAAATGCCCCATTTCCAACCAAAGTTCCAAATTCAAAACTATCAAGGGCATTTTCCAGCCTTGTATTGACTTTCTTTTCAAACTTTTGAGCAGGAGTTAACGAAACTTTTACTGAAGATGTACGTTGATGCTTGGGAGTACCAATCTTAGGCGCCACACTTGTGAGTAAATGTTTGTTCCTAAGCTTATGGGGTCTAATTTGTTTATTACCATCGGACGCGTCAAACTTACTCGCCGACCCTGATTCTAAGAAAGGAGAGTCTTGATTCTCATCATTGCTCCTACTAACTTCCTGTATAGGGAAAACAACGCGTTCATTATTAAATCCGTTTTCAAATTGTACTTCTATCTTATTCAGAATTCGTTTAACAAACGGAGAGTCATTTACTGAATCTGACTCTTCAGATTTGGGTTGATTTTCCACAACAACTGAACCAACTGGAGTAAATCTAGAAAATGAAAAATCCTCATCCTCATTTAATTCGAATCCCTCCACATCCAAGTTGTCTGAACTAGTTTCTCTATATTTTGCTAACGTTGATTCCCTTTTATCTGTGGTTGAATAATTAGACAGAAAATGAGTTGGTATTTCTCCCATATCACGTAGTTGAGAAATTTGATTAATTTGTACCTGTTGCATTTGTTATATAATCATTTCTATTGGTATTGTACCTACTACTATTGCCTGATATCAATAGTGCTTTTTTTTGTAGTTTACTGTTATTGTTTTACCCGCCGTGCTCCAACATAGCCAAATCTTTTTTTTGCTTCTTCTGGAAATATGTACTTAGATTATTTTTGCAACACATTTGATTGTGAATAAAAGTATAAGGATTAAACCAACACTAAAAAGAACAACAACTACTTAGAAATGAAAATCAAAAAAATTTACAGAAGGCCAGGAAACCAACGAGAAAAGATAGATGAAATTCACACTTTTTTTATTTAATTTTATATAGAATTTGCCAAATTTGTAGTGTAATAAGGGGCCATGGAGTGAGCTAAACAAATAGCAACAGATACACAGGGGGAGAAAATACCAACAGACTACTTATGATTTAAATCTGCTTGGCGTTAATATAACTTTGCATTTTTCTAGGGTCAAATACGAATTCGTTGAGGGGAAACCGAGTTATGTTTTGAGCTTCAGTGGTTGCAAAAAAAGATACTGACAAATGTATCAAACTAACAAAGATTTAAAGAACTGGAAATTCAGGCTAGTGAAATCGAAATCGCTAAGATTTGATAAAATTGACTATATAAGAAACTCGTCCTGAGAGCATGAACTAAATTCTCAGATATTTTTATTTCCATAAAACAACCAATAAACTGGATATTACATATCTGGAGCCTAAGCAAGCTTTGTAAGCAACTTACCAACTGGCTTGTCAGTAAACAATAAATTCCAAATTTGTGGAACTTGTTCTAACTTTTCGGCATCAGATCCACTCAATTCTTTGACATGATAAGCGTCATCAAGCTTGATCTTACCCAGTTTCAAAGCACCAGCAAGGACATCAACTGCTTCAGGGAATTTTTCCTGATAGTTAAGAACAATAAAACCTTCAACAGTCAAACTCATACTAATAATTTCATTCCAAGTGGTAACATTAACTGGGGTGTTGTAACCAGAAATGGCTCCACATGCGATAACACGTCCAAATCTCTTCATTCTTGTTAAAACAAAACTTAAAATTTCACCGCCAACATTGTCAAAATAAGCATCAATAAAATCACCACCTACAAAATCGGAAATTTTTTCTTTATATTTTGGATCATTATAATTCACAGCTAAATCCGCACCAATACTTTCGACATATTTACACTTGTCATCAGAACCAGTAATACCAACAACTTTAGCTCCCAAAATGTTTTTCGCAATTTGAACAACAACTGATCCTGTTGCACCAGATGCAGCAGAAACACAAACAATTGGAACTTTTTCTCCTTCCTTTACTGGATTTTCGAGAAGTTTTCTAAGTCCACCAGCCTCAATTAAACCAAAATATGCGGTCAAACCGGTAACTCCCAAAATGGAAAGATAGAGTTCCAAAGGTAATCCCGCACTCACATCAATCTTATTGAACATCCTTGTTTCATCCAAGATTGAGTAAGTTGCCCATTCAATTATTCCAGTAGCGACATCTCCGACCTTATATTTCTCGGAATTGGATTTCAACACTTTTGCAATACCCACTGAATCCATTGGAGTTCCTGGCGAATTTGGTGGCATATAAGAGCGGGAAGAATCTTGCTTTGGGTTAATCCAACCTCTTTGAGTTGGGTCATTGGATAAATACAAGGTTTGTACCAAAATTTCACCTTCTTTTAATTCAGAACCTAATGAAGTTTGTTTGATTTCAAAGGTTGAATCAGGTTGATTGAATTCAAAATTGATTAAATCCTTTGGAGCATTTTTAATATAAACTTTGGTTGTAGATTCAGGAATTGACATGTTTTCAGGTGATTGTATTACTTAATAGGAAAAATAGAATTCAACAAGGGAAATAAAAGTAGTATTTATAATTGTTTCCCGACATCTCGCAAAAACATGCCACATTGGCAATGGCAAAAAAGGGCTTTACAGGGACTCGCCCTTCGGGTTTTTAATCCTTATTATTCGGAAAATACCCGAACGGAAATATTAAAAATAATCCCGCGCGCGGAGATAACCCATCAATGTGTCAAAAGGACCCATGAGTTCCTTGGACTTATTTAAAACATAGTTGCATATTCGTAGAAGAAAAAGACCTCTGTTTTAGCTCGTTCTATATTCACGAGCGAGAATGAACGGCTACAGAGAACAATTCGATTTGCAGAGAGTTCGGGCAAAGCCCAGTCGTTCTCTATAAGGACAAATTTATTCAGGATTTTAAAAACAGACTATCGTACAAAAATAGGGATCAGGCAAAACTAATTATTGCTCTTTTCAAATCCGGTTGTAGAACCATCTACAAGAGCTGCACTTTGTTCATCACGGTGCATTCTTTCTTGATTCCAACTTAACAAATTAACATCTCCAGTCTTTCTTGGCTTAACAAAGTTAATTACCAATAATGCTAATCCTAAGACAAAACAAACTCCACCACCAACCATCCAACTAATTCCTAAGAAATTATTCTTGCCTCCAATAACCGATCTTTGAGAAATGTAAATGAATTTCTTTCCCTTGTAAGGTAATACTGGGAAATGTAAACCAATATTAATTTGATAAATACCTGCTTTTAATTCTTCCTTATCATTACGCAATGCTAATTTGTTAAAGGTTGGTAAACCAGATGGGTGCATCCAGTTTTGAAATTCATACCAGGTTGAAATATCTGGAATATTAGTTTCATTATATCCATTTGGGAACTTTTTAAACCAGTTTGGAGGTGGGACAATTTCCGTATGATTATATTTAGTCTTTTTAAATCTTTGTTTATCGGTAGCCCAGGCTATTCCGCTGTTGGTTAACGAATAATCGTCAGAAGTACCATTAACCCCTTCAAAAGTAGTACCATAAGTGTCGTTAAATAAACTATTGGCAATTAATCCACAAGGATAAATCTTTCTTCCTTGATCATCATTAGATAATGGTTGACAATTTTGTCCCACATTATTCTTTATCGTATTCAAAGTTGCTGCCTTACCGTTCAATTGATCTTCACTAAAGGATTTAACAAATCTACGATGGTTAGGGTAGAAATTGTGTAAACGGTAGAAAAAATATATAGGTCCCTTCATATCATTCAAAACTTCAAATTGAACAACACAAACTTTACGTTCATCTTCAAAAGCTTGACTATTATCAGTTTCTAACTTCCAACTATATTTAGGAACGTTTGTTAATGAGCTTGATTTAAAATGAAACATAGTATAATTCAGAGGTATCTCTGAAAAGAAATCACTAGATGCCAAATTTTCACATTGACTGTAATCAATGGAAAAATCTTCAATATTATGGGAGGCATACCACATGGCTGCACCCAATGGAACAAATATGATAGCAATAGCAACAAGAAGGGGAATCACTGTTTTGGCAGTTAACACCGGATTATATGCTTTCAATCTTTGTTGTCTAAATGGATGACTACTTGGTTTTCTCGATTTCTCCTTCTGGTCTTCGTCTAATGGCATATCGTCAGAAGCAGAATCCGATTCATTATCATAATGCGATTCACTGGGCTGGTCAGGACCTTGGGACTTTGCCTGTATATCATTTTGATTAAAAGACTCTTGAACTTGGGCAGACATATCGAAAAGTATATCTTATGTATATGTATATGTTCCCTTTTCCAATGTATATATCTATATACACTAAAAACAAAACACGGGTCTTTACAAGTTTTCTAAAAACTGAGGTATTTTTCCTTCGGTATTCAATTTGTAATTTTTTTAAATCCGATCCTTCCTGAAAAACGTGACGTATATCACCTGATAATATCACATGATATGAATCACGTTATTCATTCATCTCAGATTTTAAAAAATTTTTAAGATTTTTTTTTCTTCTCTTCTGCTCAGCGCTTTGTTCAGTTTTTTGGCTGTGCTGTAGTTTGGTGGTGTTTAATACTGAAGTCAAAAAAAAATTTCAACCGTTTCGCAAAACTAAACTTGCTGCCTTTTCCAACTTTAAGTGGCTATTTTCGTTTCAGATTTTTTTTGACACAAGTCAATAGAAGCATACATATAGATACACACAATGTCCACTCAAGAAACTGATGCTGAAAAGAATATCGAGATCTGGAAGGTCAAGAAATTGATCAAATCTTTAGAGATGGCTAGAGGAAATGGTACTTCTATGATCTCTTTGGTTATTCCTCCCAAGGGTCAAATTTCTTTAATTCAAAAGATGTTAACAGATGAATATGGTACTGCTTCTAATATCAAATCGCGTGTGAACAGATTGTCTGTGTTATCTGCCATTACTTCCACTCAACAAAAGTTGAAATTATATAATAGTGTTCCAAAGAATGGGTTAGTTGTTTATTGTGGTGATGTTTTAACTGATGAAGGCAAGGAAAAAAAATTAAATATTGATTTTGAACCTTTTAAGCCAATTAACACTTCTCTTTACTTATGTGACAATAAATTCCATGTTGAAGCATTGAATGAATTGTTAGAAAATGATGATAGATTTGGTTTTATTATTATGGATGGTAATGGTGCCTTATTTGGTGCTGTTAGTGGTAACACTAGAGAAGTTTTGCATAAATTTACAGTTGATTTACCAAAAAAACATGGTAGAGGTGGTCAATCTGCAGTTCGTTTCTCACGTTTAAGAGAAGAAAAAAGACATAATTATGTTAGAAAGGTTGCTGAAGTTGCCGTACAAAATTTCATTACTGCTGATAAAGTTAATGTTAAAGGGTTAATTTTAGCAGGTTCTGCTGATTTTAAAACTGAATTGAATAAATCTGATTTGTTCGATAATAGATTACAAGCTAAAGTTATTAAAATTGTTGATATATCTTATGGTGGTGAAAACGGGTTTAATCAAGCTATTGAATTATCAGCTGAAACTTTAGCCAACGTTAAATTCGTTCAAGAAAAGAAATTATTAAATCAATATTTCGATGAAATTTCTCAAGATACTGGTAAATTCTGTTATGGTATTGAAGATACTTTGAAAGCTCTTGATTTAGGTGCTTGTGAAACAATTATTGTCTATGAAAATTTAAACACAGTAAGATATACCATGAAAGATATTGAAGGAGAAGAAGTAGTGGCAAATGTTAACCCAGAATTACCAGATAAATCTTGGCAATTGGATAACAAAACTGGTACTGAAATGGAAATTATTAAAGAGGAATCATTCTTGGAATGGTTGGCTGAAAATTATAAGAATTATGGTGCTGAATTAGAATTCGTTACTGATAAATCTTCTGAGGGGGCACAATTCTGTCAAGGTTTTGGTGGTGTTGGTGCTATGTTAAGATACAAGGTCAATTTTGAACAATTGGCTGACGAATCCGATGAAGACGAATATTACGACGATGATGATGAAGACTTCCTCTAATCTTTAGAGAATTATATATAACTCTGATATTAATACTACACTAATACTAGTTGAATTAATTCAATATAGAAATAAATAAATTTATTTTGCAACCTTTACATTTTTCTTCTCAGGCTTCTTCTTAGTAACCTTGTTAGCTTTCTTTTTTAATTTCATTGATTTTCCATCTTTCAAGTCTGTTAAAGCATCGACCTTTTCATGTCCTAAAACATCTTCATGGTGAGTACCGGACACCATTTGATGGGCCAAGTTTTCTAACCCGCTAGTAATGTACGACCTTCTAGTATTCTTCCTTATTGGAGTTGTAAGTAATTGTTTCAATTCATACCTAAGACCCTTGGTTTCATTTTTGCCTAACATTTTACTTTCTTTCCTCTTACGTTGTTTCTTGATAAAATCATCTTCAAAGTTCTCAATCTCTGATAAATCTTCTAAACCTAAATCTTCAGCTGCTTGCTTCACCCAAGAATCTTCCTTTCTTGTTGACGTAGATGAAATGGAGGCATCTGCAAGTTTGGAAGAAACTTGAACTCTTTCCCTTAACTGGGTTACTAAATCCATTTCAATAGGAAGTAACTTGACATCATTATGCATATTAAGACGTGATCCTTGAGTACTACTACTGGCCACCAATCTTCTCAATTTTCTAAGAGGTCCTGATGCTTCTTGAGGTGAACAAAACATCACAGAAACACCTTCTTTACCAGCTCTAGCTGTTCTACCAGATCTATGAATGTAAACATCAGCTGATCTTGGTAAATGATAATGTACAACATGATCAATATTAGGAATATCAAGTCCTCTGGCAGCAACATCAGAAGCCACCAATACCGCAACTTCATTCTTTTCACTTGCAGCTTTAAATCTTTCTAATGCTCTTAATCTCTGTTTCTGAATCATTGAAGAATGAATTGAAAAAGTTGGAATATTCAAATTATTCAAAAATGGTACCAACCTCTTGACAGAATCTATAGAGTTTGCAAATACCAATGTTGAACCTTTATACATCAATAAGAAATAATACAAATATAAATCACGTTCGGTAGGCCCACACTCAACTAAGGCTTCTGTAACTTGACCAGAAACTATTTCCTTAGGGTTTGCATCAATTAAAGCCGGCTTCGAATCTTTGAACTTTAATTTTTCATTCAATAATGTTATGACTTCTTCATTATCCATCAAGGAATTCCCTTTACTTCTATTCTTTTGATGTTTATCCAATTTTCCAAATAAATCTCGAGAGAAAGTTGCACTGAAAACTAATGTTTGCCATTTCCATTCGATAGATTTATCCTTCTTGGGTCTATTCTTTCCAAACACTTCTAAAATCTTTTCAAATTCTTCAAAATGTCCATCTTGTAATAATCTATCAGCTTCATCTAACACTAAAATATCGGTACTTGCCAATCTCTTGGAAACCTCCGCATCATTTTGAATTAATTCTAAGAAACGCCCAGGGGTAGCAACAATTATACCGGGACCATGAGACAATAATCTTTCTTGTTTCTGAATTGAAAGACCTCCTGTTATACTCACAATTCCTCTCGAAGACAATGGTGAATATTTAGCAAGTTCTTTCAAATGATTTACAACTTGATGTGCCAATTCCCTAGTTGGAGCAAACACGATACCCGTAGGATGGTTAATTATTTTGTCCTTGACATTTTGTTTAATTTGTGATAAGGATTGTAAATATTTCTCCAAGATAGGAATACCATATGCTAATGTCTTACCGGAACCAGTAGTGGCTTTACCTACAACATCTTTTCCTTCTAATGCTATTGGGATGGCTCTCCTTTGAATTGGGGTGGGATTATTGAAGTTTAACATTGATAACGCATTCAAGGTGAAAGGACTTAACGAACTGAGGTCATCAACTTGCCATTCTGGCAAGTCTATTTCATCATTAGGTAAGGGCATATCAAGATTAGCAAATGCATTCTCACTGAGTTCTTCTTCTTCGTCTTCGTCTTCTTTGTCTTCAGCTGGAGAAGATTCTTCTTGTTCTACTTCTCCTTGGTGCTCCAGAGGAAGTTCTTCCTCTTCCATTTCATTATCGTCAAATCCGGTAAACTCTTCCTGTTCCTCCTCTTCTTCGTCTTCTTCTACTTGTTCTTCTTTCTCATCTTCGTTCTTTTTGACAAGCTTATCATCATCTTTGACTTTGAATTGGGCTATACCGTTGACAATCTCAACATCAACACCGTCAATTTCCTCTAATCCGAAGAAGCCCTCATAATCACCCAAGTTATCTGGAATTTCAACCGTTTTCCATTTCAAATCATCCACTCTAACAATCTTTGATTCTCGTTGTAACTTTTGCTTTAAAGTTGGGGGTTTCTTCGGTTTAGTAAACTTCTTATTTCCCTTTTTCTGTCCACCTTTTCCCTTAGACTTCTGATCCTTTCCAGACTTTCCCTTAGAGTTCTGCTTTTGATTAGAGGCAGCCATTTTTTGGTCAGATATATAATTAAGGTTTGATATACAACTACTAGGAAAAAAAATTGTCGATGCTCATCGGTGCAGTAGAAAATAAAATCTATATGTCTACAACTTTTGTCCTAAGCGAAGGTGATTTAGTAACCAACTTTTAAACATGGCCAGAAAGAAGACAAAAATCGGTCTATTGAAACGACCCAAAACAATTACAGGTAATTCATTAAGTATACCGAAAAGCATAAAACCTCAACAAGCAAGACAAATAATACGCCGGTTTCATACACTTCAGAAGAATCGCTATTCAATTATAAGTAAACTAAAAAAGACCAATAAAGATATTACAATTGATAACTATAAGGAATTGTTTAAAAAAAATCGTGTCTATCTGTCTGCCTTCAAAAATTTCGTTCTTCCCCAAAAATACTCTGATAATCAAGTTTATAAAATTGACGATTCCGTATCTAATGATATTCTTGTATCTATTCTTGCACAAATAGACTCGGAGATTGAGCAAAGAGGAGGCATCGAAGCTTATCAAAGTGCTTCGACTGAAGGTCAAACAACTAAACGAGGTGGAGATTCTTCCAAAAGGCTAGTCGATTGGCTACGCGTAGAATCTTATCTGGGAAAGCTTGAGAATGTAACTGCTCTAGAAATAGGATGCTTAAGCCCATATAATGTCATATCCACCTGTGGTATATTCAAAGATATAGTTCGGATAGATTTGAATTCTCAAGATCCATTAATTTTTGAGCAGAATTTCATGGAAAGACCACTACCTAAAAATGATAACGAGAAATTTAATCTTATATCTTGTTCCTTAGTACTTAACTTTATACCGTCACCACAAGAAAGAGGAGAAATGCTAATAAGAATGACAAAATTTCTAAAAAAGCCAACCTCAAATTCTATTAGCATGTTGTTTCTAGTTCTTCCATTACCGTGTATAACAAATTCAAGATATTTAGATAATAAGAGATTGCTTGAGATTATGAATCATTTAGGATTTAACCAGACATATTACTATGAGGCAAAGAAAGTTGCTTATTGGCTATTTGAATGGAACGGTAAACAAATAAAAGAGAAAAAGTTTCCTAAAACGAACATGTACTCAGGTTCTTCGAGAAATAACTTCTGTATTAGTATAGTATGAAATAATATGAATGTAAGTGAGAAATCTATTAATATATAATTTAACAAAAAATGTTCAATCGGCTTTGTAACGAAATGAAAAACATATCCTCGTTATAAGTTATGCAGGATTTGGAAAATAGACATGCTTATACGTGTTCTTGAGTTGGTTTGGCGTAACCAGTGGAAGTGGCCATCTCTTCAGCAGATGGTGGAACCCAAGAACCTGACTTCCATGGAAGAATCTTTTGGGCGTAAATTTCATCAACTTCTTCTAAACTCAAACCCTTAGTTTCCATAATGACAAAGTAAGTGAAGACAAAGGCAACAGCAATACACCCAGTGAAGACAAATCCGTAATAGAATTTAATGGAATTGATGATGAAGGATGAAGTGAAGGAAATCAAGAAACCCCATAACCAGTTAGAACCAAGAGAAAGTGCCATAGCCTTTGATCTGACACGTAATGGGAAAGATTCGGAAAGGACACAGTAGACACCACCAGCCCAAGTGGAAGCAAAGAAGAAGATGTACAAACAAGTGACAAAGATCATAGCTCTACCTGCTGGAAGATTGGATTCACCATTTTCTTGGTATAATGCAACAGAACCAAGAGTGGAGTAAATGACGAAACAGACAAACATACCAGCGGCACCAACTAACAAACATAATCTTCTACCAAATCTTTCAATAGCCCAAATGTTAACAAAAGTAGAAAGGAAGTTGACACAACCCAAGATCATGGAAGTTTGGAAAGAATCTTGTAAACCAACAGCTTTGAAGATAGTGGTAGCAAAGTAAAAGAAATAATTATTACCAGTCAATTGTTGCAAAGAAGCCAAGCAAATACCCATGACAACTCTTCTGAAAACAGCTGGCTTACCAGTGATTAATTCACCCCAAGTAGCTTCACCAGCTAATTGTTCTCTGTCAATACCAGCTTGAATCAATTGTAATTCAGAATAAACGAATGGATCTTCTGGACTCAATTTGTTGGATCTAGCAATGGACTGCTTGGCATCTTCAATTCTCTTCTTTTCAACCAAGAATCTTGGGGATTCTGGCATAAACATCATACCAACAACGAGGAAAATAGCCCAAAGAAAACATAAACCTAATGGAATTCTCCATTGTGCTGAATTAGTCAATTGCTTGGTACCATAAGTACAACAGTAACCAATGAAGATACCCAAGGTAATACATAATTGGAAACAACAAACCAAGGTACCTCTAACAGCCTTTGGAGAAGATTCACCAATAAACATTGGGGCGATAACAGACACGGTACCAACAGCTAAACCAGTAACAATACGACCAATCATAATTTGGTACCATTGATAAGTAGAAGAAATTTGAATTACAATTCCTACCACGTAAATGGCCATAGAAAACATCAACCCAATTCTTCTACCCTTCATATCACCAATCTTTGAGAAAACAATACCACCAATAGCACATGCTACATTGAAAAGACCAATCATTAAACCAACTCTAATTGAAGACAAAAACTTTTCGCCATCTTCACCTACTTCACCGAAACGATCAATGAAGTCGGTCATATTGACGAAACCTGAAATAGTACCGGTATCGTAACCGAAGACGAAACCTCCAAAAGCAACCATGAAACACAAACATGAGATTAAAATGTAATCTTTGAATGTCTTGTTTTCGAGTTGATTTGCAGTTTCGTTAAAGTCAATTTTAACATCCTTTTCTGAAATAGAAGTAACTTCTGGTGTTTGTTCACCAGCTGGTAAATTTTCGGAGCGAGTCATTATATAATATTCTTGATTTTATTTTACTTGAGTGATGATTATAAAATGAATTTACAGATCTGGTTGAAATTGGAGAATAATCCCCATATTTATAATGTGGAGGACAAATCTAAAAAAGGCCTTTTAACTTATTAGATCATGCAAAGGCTGGAGAGCATAACATGTTGCAATATTAGGAAAGTGTTACCACTAGCATGAAATTTTGTGTTCCTTTTTTTTCGCAATTTTTTTTATTCTTTCTAATGGGCTTTTTTTTGACTTCAGGTAAAACTGAGCGTTTTGTTTTTTCTTTTTTCTACAGCAGAACCTTAATTATAATGACCAAAAAAATAATCTAAGATGTGGCCCAAAAAATATTCACAAAAAAATAAATTGGATCAAACAGGAGCTAAGCCCAGATTGTAACAATCACATAACATGACGCATATTAGCCCCTGTACTTGTTCTGTCTCAATTCATCAGAAAATATTTCGTGGTAACTGAGTAATAAATAGCTCAATTATTTTTTCTTCGGAAAAACTCTAATAAACGAAAAAATATATGCAGATGAGGTCAGCGAACTAGACGGTAGGCGGCTTTAATGTAACCCATGGACACATGGAACCTATCCCAAATAACGTTCCACAATTTACCCCAACACGTGAGGGAACCCCACGGAGGAGAGCAATCTACTAAAGTAGTAAGTGTGTATCGGCCATTTACATGATCTGGTGCAAAAGCAAAAACCCTGTTCTTCCGAAGTACCCAAAATGTGGTGCGGCAAAAGTGACAGTGGATACATTGTGGTTAACTGGTTCGCCCCTCCAACTGAGGATGGAAGATTTATTTTTTGTCAATTACCACATTGGAGGTGAAAAGTTTTTCCGAAGTGGTATGTGACAAAAGACCAAGAAATGCCCTTCCGATTATTATCTTACTAAAATAATTTTTCTTGATTCTACTGTAACCCTAAATAAAGGTCATCTAAAAGGGAAGCCAAGAAGATTTAATCAAGGAATAAAGTAATATCAATAATAACTCACTGACATGATAAACCTAAGAGTGCCTGGGCAAGATTAAGAGATTCTATACTTAGGGCTATTTCAGATCTTACTAAAATTGCTTGCATGACGTGTTCTGTAAAAACAGCAAGTAAGATGCGAATGCCGTGAGTGATCTGTTTGATTTTATTCATGCATGAGCTCTAATTCTCAATAAACCCGCAGGTTGCATTTTTTTAACGTACAAAGAGGTTGCACCAAAAAATCTTTTTTAGGTGATTCATGACTATCTTAGTGATTTCTTTTTTAAATTTTTTTCTTGTTTTTTTCTGTTACATTGGGCAGTAATTGTCGAGGCATGGAACAAAGCGTTTCCCTCATTTCAAATTAGATCAGTTGAAACGATCACTTGATCTTCAAACCGTGTGTTTATCTTGAGAATCAGATTCAAATCTGTGTTTCTTGGCTTAAACTTTACAACCGTCATTTTCCGCAGTTATTTCTTGATATCAGCCGTATGGAACATTCATTGTTGCAAAATTGTATCTACAAAGAGAAAGTAATACCGGAAACCATTCATATATTGTACATACCCTAATTACGCCCACACTTGTAGTTTCTCATAATAATCTACACGCTTGCCTTCTTTGTTATCTATATTCCGAATCACAAAAGCCCTGACATCATCCACCATGGCTGGATGCCCACATGCTATAAAGCAAGAGGACCCCAGCGACTCTTCCACATTCGACCTAACTAATAAGCCAATGTCTGGTTTACCTTCCTTGAATATGATATGAGCAAGATCACCTTTGAGCCAGCTCTTGTGATGTGTTAATATGGCATGGTTTTGTCCTATTTCCGTCGTGGAACCGTATGAGCATCTCTTGGCAGAAATCTGAAGCGGCTGTAGCATGTTGCCTTCTTCAAAATTTGCCTCTTGGCTTGTTTTTGAATCACGCCTGCTCTCAATGTTGCTTCCATATAAGAAAGTGCCTGACAGCGTGTCTGGACGAGTAACATATACAGTGGCTTGAATCTTAGTTTCCTTTAACTGTAGCAACTCATTGTAGAACCAAGCGGCCGCTTCATAATCTCTGACCACCCAGAATAATCTTATCATCTGCTTTGAATCTATATGCTTGGTTAATTCAAAAGCTTCATCAAAAATCCCCGGGATACCACTTCCACCAGCAATGAAAACGGCGTTGTCATATCTACTTGCGGGTGCCTTTTCCCCGTATGGACCCTCGATTGCAACTCTAATTCTAGTGCGACCTCTTTGGAGAAGCAACCGTTGATATATGGATAATGTTATTCCCTTCTTGATTTTGATATACAACACAATTTCTTTATCCGAAACAGCTGTATATGTAAATGGATGTGATTGCCAAAAGCTACTGGGCACGAGAAAGTGAATGAATGCATGTCCCCCTGGAATTGGTTCCCAACTCTCTGGTCTAGGCACCACTATCCTAATAGTGTCTGCTCCGGCTATCGATATTTCTGCGTAAGGGAAGCCAAATTCCCAAAGACGCCCAATTCTTATAACTCTATCAAATAACCATATCATTGTTGAAATAAAGTAAAACCAAGTACAGTATAGATCACGAACATGTATCCATGCTGCAATGAGAAAAACTGCTGCTAGCACAATATGGATCAATAGGAATACTTCATACCATTTTCGCCTGAGAACCAACAATCCCTGGATCATTATTGCCAACCCTGCAACGGTTCCAAGAGCACCCCATAATACATAGGCCTCTCTGGGCTTTTTACCATAGTCTAAGTATAACTTATAAAATATTGAATGAAGCAATACCATGATGAAAACTATTCTTGACAACCAACGGTGTAAAGTTATGAATGTAGAATATTCCCATCTCGTAAGCCACTGTAAAAAGTTATTCCTTCCCCCCGTTAGAATTAAAAGGGGCATCATCAGACTGCTTAAAAAACTCAATCGTACAGCGTGGTATCGCAATAGTGCTGGATATTTGGATGGAAAAAGTGGATCTCCTTCATAATAAGTGACGTTTATAGTGGTAAGAACAAAGCATAGAATACTTAAGGAAACCAATATTATACTTTCAATTCTTGTCGGAACAATCATATCAAATATTTTTCCCAATTTCATTTCTTCAGCTTTATGTTTGTCCCACGTACCAGGTAAACTGATTGTCCTCCTAAACCAATTTGTTATTGGCCCAGTTAATGTTTTCTTGTAAAATTGTGGGAAAATAAACTTTGACCAATTTCCAATAGCAGCTAAAGCAAATACTCCTACCCAATACAAAACAACATAACCGCCGTAATCCACGGACCTATCGTAATTTCCCAAAAATTGCTCATATGCGCCCTTAAATAATAGAATCTCGGAGTTGTTCAATCTCACTGGGAAATCAACAATTTTGGAAGGTGAATAATTCGGCATTTCATCAATTGATTTTGAATTCTTCAAGTAAAACTCGTGAGCCTGATTGAATTGATCTCTGCTTATTGTTGTATTAAATTCCCTTCTGCACATACTCAAGAGCGAAGGAATCTGATTAGGGTGTCCATACGAATAGCAATGTGATATTGTAGCCAAGGCATTTGAATTCTTACAGTAGCAAGATTCAGCTGTTTGTGTTTCTTCACAAAATTGTGCAGTCAACAGTATTTGATAATTGCATCCCAAAAAAGCTATCTTTGCTTGGCCATATTTGTGGAATGGAGCCCCAGCAAGGGAATCCTGAGGAGTGAATGATATAAGAGTGGAAATCAACAAGCATATATTAAGAATAGTTCTGGTTCTCCTTTGTAAACTGTCCTGTCTTTGCGTTGTAATCTGAAACGATATTAGAAGTACCAATAGCACTATTGATGTATATATAGCCAAGTTATACATTTGAAATGTTATAATTTAAAACTAGAAGAGCAGAAACTGCTAATATGCTCTCTCTTGTTCATGTAACGAATTGCTACGGTTTTCTCTGTGCAAAAAAAATTATCTTTTTGATCAACGGACTTTCAAAAAGAAATTTGGACGTTTTTTTTCTCCGAGCTTTGTGGCTCAAGAAACCTAGATTCATACTTCAGGAAGCTTATGGATGCAGTTTGCTTAGCATCTTGGGATCTGACGTAAGGACTTTAGTGTGCAGCACAAAATCCACTTCAGTTCTCAATACTACTACGATATGCCATTAACCACATTGTAGTATTCTCCAACCCAGCCAATTGTTACTGCGGAAAAACTATTGTGCGAGAATCGGAAAAGCAGTTGTGCACGGAAAAATACACCCTTGGAGATTAAATAGATTAAATGTCTGCGAGTTTCTCCACGTGATCCTGACATATCCCTGACAGCTGCAAAAAGCCGAACACTATTACATATAAATTTTTACATCCCAGATGCTAATCTATCCCGCCCTACCAAACGAAAATCCTTCAATTTTTGTTTTTGAATCTTACGATCTGTAAATAAAGCTATCATAGACATACTCTGATACAATTCACTATGCCACTCTTTTTGTAGAGTTCAGCTATTATGATTAGAAATACTGAAATTTTAAAGAGCTCTTAACAAATTTTCTGTAAGTGAGGATACTGATCTTTTTTCGCGAGGTGAGAAATTGTGTAAAAAATAATTTAGCATGCAGGAAAAATTACTGATTCGAAATCTGGAACATATTCTTGCTGACATAGAACATGTTTAAGCAATCATGAATAATTTAACCATATTTCATTTAATTTGTACTAAACATATATTCTACAAACAACATTCCAAGCTCTAAAATGTCGTCCCAAATCAGAATAGAATACGTACCCTTGCATGAAATAAGAAGACCAATACCTCCGGTGTTGGACTACCAGAAAATTGATGCGATGGTTTCGACTTTAAAGGGAATACCTATGGCCTCGGCTACTTGCAAGATAGAAGATATAACTCCTGGAGAAGTACCTCCGATTGATGTGTTTAAAGTTAGAGATTCTGGAAAGACTTATTACTTTGCCTTCGGAGGTTGTCATCGTTTTCAGGCATATGATCGTATCCATGGAGATTCAAGTAAACAGACGTTGGTAAAATGCAAAATAATGCCTGCCACAAGAAAAACTTTAAGGGTATATTTAGGAGCCTCAGTGGATGAGATGTTTGAAAACAACGAGTTAAATTCTGTTCAGCTTTGAAGAATCGAACACTAATATTCTGTATTTTGCTGTGCTTTCTTTCGCTTTTAACTAAGTGGAATGTTTTTGAAAGACCGTACAACGGTTCCAAACAGGTATTCTTTGGATCTCTGATTTTCAGGATATGCGTATAAACAGACTTTACTATCGAAAAATTGCATCAGTCGAGATATTTTTGATGTACTATTTATATAACTACGTAGCTTTTAATAGAGATATATCATCTTAACGGGGTCTGAGAATTGACCGAAGATGTACTCACTCTTGAAATGGCATCAAAAGAGTCAATCGCTTGGTAATCTATATTCCTTTTGCGAGCTCTATTCTCTTGCCATTTTGATGGAATCAAAGGCAAGTACCCATGCTTTTCTTCAAAAATTAAGCAGCAGAATACAGTTGTTACTACCAACCAATAGACATTGTAGGCTATAACACTTCCATATGTGGCAGAATTTGTCCAGCCAAAAATGGCAGTAACAATCATCCAAAAAGCTCCGTCTTCTTGTAATTCTCCGTTGCAGCAATTCACATGCCACACACTCCTCATAATATCATAGGAACCTGGACCATGACCTGTTTCGCTAACGTCTAATCCTCCACATGAAGAAATAAAGCTTTGTAATTCGAAATTCCAAACTCCTTTGGAAAACAATCCAGCAGCCACTAAATAAAGGAAGCATGTAGAAGAAACTAGGAACCATTGCAACGAAAGAGTGTTTCCTGATCTGTACATTATAATTCCGATGGTAGAACCAACAACAATTGCTGCAATCGCCGAATTTGCAAGAGCGAGAACCGATGTATTTTCGTTAATACCTATTCCACCAAGGAATACAATTGCTTCCATCCCTTCTCTTAGGGTAGTTACAAAAGGAAGAATGAACATATTGTATCTTTCTGCTAAAGCTTCTATTTTAATTGTCCAATTCTTGTCCTGTTTAAGAATATTACTCCCATTGGGAACGTTTAAATATCCTGATCTATGAAAAATTTGGCCCAATTTATACTTCCATTTCTCTTGCATTTTGCTCACTCGGAGAATTTTAATTCCCATAACTGATATAATTACACTAGCAAATATCGAAAAGGTACCTTCCCAATAATGTTCCGCAACCGCCCATAAATCATTTCCCAAAACATAGAACACTGCCAATATAATTGCCCCAATAATTAAACAGCATACAACTCCAAGAAGTCCTCCAGCCCACACTTGCAATCTTAAGGATTTGTATAAATCGAGATCTGTATTTTCAGAATCACTATCTGAAACCTCGACGGGTTCTGTGCTTGAATAAGTGTCATTTGTAGATTCTCTTCTAACTTTAACCTTACCTGTGAATGTTTGGTGAAGAAATGCAAGCAAGACTGAAATGATAATTGCAGATTCAAGGGTCTCTCGCAAGATTATAAGAAAAGCTTGAACTGAAAAATAGTCTTCGATACTAATCATATTGGCTAAGTTCAGCTCTATATGTAAGTGGTTTATAAATTCTCCTTATTAGGGAAACAATAACGTAGGGATCAAGTCCTAGAAATTTTTAGTTGTTGAAAAATTTGGGGCCGTACTGATTTGTAATCTAAACGATCAGTAACGGGATTTTTGTTTTTCTTTTTCCGTAATCCCGAGCGCGGCCACAAGCGGAAATGTGAGGTAATAGCTACAGTTATTGATGCAACGCTTTGTTGATGTAATCTTGTTTGACTATTATCCATTCACTTATAATACACACCTATAAAATAACTATGTCTTCTTCTCCGACTTTAAATACTTGATTTTCTCATTGCTCAACTTTCTGTATTCAATTTCCATCTTAAACCCAGGGACATTCAAAAATCCATCCAAAGAAGCTTCATCGTTCTTCGAAATATCATTTTCTGCTTCACTCAAATCACTATCAAATTCAGTGTCAATAATCACCCTCTTTTTCTTTACAAGATGATTGATTACAGGCGAGCCAACGCTTAGTGGACGCTTGGGTTTCTTCATAAAGATGTTTGTAGATAGTTTCGTGTGGGCCTGCGTCATCTGAGCTTCTAAATCTTCTGGTTTCTTTGAACGAAATGAGGAACTAAGTTGATTTCTGATATTTGCCACTGTCCCGGTTCCCCGTATTGTGGGTGGTGCGCCACTTCTGCTTCTTTCCGAGTAATCCGGATACGCGCTCGGTTTCTTGGGCAACTCAGAATTTGTGACCGCAGCACCAGATCCCGGGTGGTACTCCGCAGTGGTTTCAGTTTTATTTGAAACTGGAAAATTTGGCTTGGTTGGAAGTGCTTTTGTAGGACTATTGGATTTTGGCGGGCTATGTTTCAGGTCATGGGGTATTCCTCTATAATCGGCATACCTGTCACCGGCTAAATGATGCTCGTTCTCGTTGCGTATTCTCGAAGTTGCTGATAAATTAGTGCTGGGATTTGACTGAGGGATATATGTATCTGTAGTTCTATCATCATTTTGGGAACTATCACGAGTTCTTTTGCCATTATCAGAAAAATAGCTTACATACTTCCCTTCACCCTGAGTAAATGATGCCCTCTTCAGTTCAAAACTTCCTAATACTGAGCTACTAGAATTGGTTTCTCGTAGCTTCTTGAATCTTTCTTTGTCGATCTCATGGCATTCCTCAAATTTTGGTAAATCTTCTGGCTTTGCTGGCAATGGATCAGTTTTGAAGAAGTTATGGTTCAATGCATCAAGAGCATTGTACCTTTTCAAAGGATCAAGTGTCAATAATCCGCTCAAGAGCTTGATACCGGATGGGGGTAAGATCTTCTCGAAGCGAGATTCAAAGTTCCGTTTGCATGTTAGTCCTATATTGAAGTCTGACTTATTAGGTAATTTTGCAGCCTCGGGCCAATCCAAGGGCGGTCCTACTAAATCAAACACTAACTGCGCCTGATGCCCATCCGATTTCCCTACCAAAATTGGCTTATGGGTAAATAATTCGGCAAATACACATCCTATTCCCCAAAGATCAACTGCAGTCGTATACCTGCGCTCTCCTAACAAAAGTTCGGGTGGTCTATACCATCGCGTTACAACCAAACCAGTATAAGCTCTCTCTCCTCCACCTGGTCCCTGTCCAAGTTTTGGAACCTTCCCATGATACATTCTTGCCAATCCAAAATCAGCAATCTTCAAAACCCCATTAAAATCTATCAAAATATTTGCTGCCTTAATATCTCTATGTAAGAACCCTTGTTCATGAATATATTGTATCCCTTCAAGTAACTGCTTCATAAAGCATTTTATTTGATTTAGCTCCAAATTCACGTTAGGATTTTCCAAAAGTCCAACCAAGTCACTTGACATATATGGAGAAACGGTATAAAATGCTCCTCTCTGGGTTATTAGATCTGCAGCATTATCAACTTTTGGCTCTTCGTATATCATTTCTACAATCTTTACAACATTCTTATGGTCTAAACGTTTCAAAATTGTTATTTCTCGCATTGCGGTGACAGGAAACCCTTCCTTGGCAGAGTGATTAATTAGTTGCTTCAAAGCTACCAAGGATCCTGTTTTCTTACTCTTTGCTTTCTGAACCACACCAAAGGTACCTTGCCCTAACTTTCGAATAACTTCATAATCCTTCAATCTTCCCATTTCTTCGATACGACCCCTAGATTGTGGTGGTGGTGGTGGCATATTCTGAAGTTTTCGCTTTTTATGCTCTATCTCATTGTTGGTCTTCGGAATTCGTGAGGTATCTGACATTTATGTGACTTCCATAAAGTGAAAATATGCGTGTAAAGCTTAAGAAAAAGGAATTTGACAAATCAAGTGATTAAAAAAATATAATTAGTAAACCTTATAACCACAGTCCTTGAATCGCTAACGGTTATTGGATGTTTATGGTGGTTGAGATAACCTTCTATTGTTCCTAGTATTCTGTCCCCAAAATAGAAATTTTATTCCATCAACAAACTTTACATCTCTGCGGTAGTGCGCAACAAGTCCCTAGCCAAAAAAAGCAATGTAAGACCCACAAGTTACTCCAAGAATTAGACCAAAGTTTTTGACACGATCGCACGACTTGACATTCGAGTCAATCAGTTACAGTTACAGACTATACATTAAAGGTCTACACGCTTAAATAAATGAGTTACTATGTTTTAATTACCGTATTTATACTACTCTGTTTTTGTTTGCAAACTTTGAATGATGTCTTCTTTCCTTCGCCATTCTAGATGCTTGTTTAACATTAAATCCATCACTTAAGAAACTGGTTGTTTCCTCCAACTCTAATCCTGCCGTCTCTGGTAATAAAAAGTAAACAAAAAAGAATGAAATCAAACATAATCCTGCAAAGAGTGAAAATGTTCCTGTAGGAGTTATATTTTGTAACATGGTCAAAAATGTAGAAGCAATAACCATGGACCCTGCCCAATTTGTACTTGCAGCATACATTGCTCCAATAGAACGTACATTGACGTCAGAAAACAATTCAACACCTACCCACGCAGAGTTACCAATACCAATAGCATATGAAGCAACAAACATCACCATACTAATTATAACAACAATACCCCATCCACTGATCCCACCAGTTTCTATAACACCAGATCCAGAAGAAAAGTCGACGTTTAAGAAATGGAAAGCAATAGCACATACAATCAAAGAAATGCACATACATGGGATTCCAACTAATAGAATTCTTCTTCGTCCAATTTTATCAATAATACAAATTGCAATTCCCGTGAATACAAAATTGGTAGCTGCAACAATAATAGAAACTGCAGTAGGATTATTGAACCCGATAGTTTCGAAAATTGTAGCACTAAAGTACATCAAGGAGTTAAAACCTGTGAATTGTTGAATACCTTGTAATCCACATGCGAGAATTAAAGCCCGGAAATTTCCTGGAGTCCTGTGGATGATTTTAATTGATTCCCAAGATTTCTGTAAAGGTCCTTTTCCGGGAACATTTGAGTTTGAAGAAATCATTTCTTCAATGGTAGATTCAATAAAATCTTCCGAAGGATCTTTGTGAACTTTTCTAAGTACCTCGGTTGCCTTTTCTATTTCACCATTCATAACATAAAATCTTGGAGTATCAGGTAAGAACCAAAATAATACAAATTGGAAGACAGGAGGGACCATACATAACCCAACTGAAACCCTCCACCCATGAGCCACTCGGGTTAAACCCCAGTTAATCAAATATGCGATAAGTTGACCTCCAGTAATAAACATAACATTTGTAACAATTAGCCTACCCCTGTACTTTGCAGGGGCTAATTCAGAAAGCATTAATGGAGCAATAAACGAACCAATACCCACGCCCCATCCCAACACAAATCTTCCAACAATCATAGTCCATACTGTGCGAGAAACCAACTGAATAATTGTCCCAACGACAAAAATAACGTTGGATCCCAACAATACTTTTCTCCTTCCTATCAAATTAGCCAAAACCCCACCAACTATTGCTCCTAAAAGGGCTCCGAGTGAAGTTGCTGATGTAATAAGTTCTTTTTCTCCCGAAGTTAAAATCTTGTTCGACAAGTCAGTACCCACCTGAACCAAGGCTGATGAGATATAACCGGTGTCATAACCAAACATAAACCCAGATATTGATGACGCCAAAGTCAATATTAAGACTGTTTTTGTGGGTTTTACATCGTCTTCCCCTATATCAAATGACGTTGCATCAACGGGACGAGCTGATGAAGTGCCTTGTAATAACCTTTCTTGGGAAGCTGAGTTAATAGATGATGCTGAACTTTTCACGCAATAATCTAGTATCAGAGAATTCTCATTATTGTCAGTGTTCTTGGGCTTTGTATCTTCAGTACTTGGATTTATATTATTGTGTACCATTGTAGCGTTCTAAATGGATCTGAAATTAAATGATAGGAGGGTTTAATACCAACACAGGTTAACTAATAGATAAAAAAAGATATAGGAAATAGTCAAATAGTCAAAGTTAAAAGTGTCAGCCAGTATGAACCAAATGCCGTGCAAAAACATGTAGTAATGTTTCGCCGAATTTTGTGTTTCATTACACTATTTACTAAGAAGCCTCACGCCGGAATAAGTATTTTTCCGCCGTGTCAGTTGACGACTTCCCATTGTTAGGCAAGATTGTGTTCCAAAAAAATAGAAGTGCCGTAATCTTGGTGTAACTTGCGTTTTTTACTTCTTTCATTGGTTTGTTGTATTGCTTATCAAACTGTAGACTGAATAGATTAGAGAATGGTGCGATAAACCCCACGAAATAGTATAAGAGTATCTAAATTTAGAGCATAAAATGAATTTAAACAAAATATAAAGTACAAGAGGAATATGTGAGTTTTTACTCTCAAGCTTGAGGCTAATGGAAGTGGAAACTTTGATTAAATCCAATTAAGTCGAGCACAGTTCTAATACTGTATCAATTTTAAGGATAAGATGGATCTCATTTTGTTTTGCTTGATAAATTCCCTTGCAGATCTCTTCTTGCACTTGGGCGAGCTTGTACAGTTTGGCCGAAAACCCCTCCTATACAACAATCTCTCAGATTGGAAAGTACCATTGTTTTGTTGAATTTTCAGAGGCAAGCAACGACAGTTGACTCTGACTGACTCTTGGCTGAAGCCGACTACTAATCAGTTTTACTGATAACAATTATTATCTGTATTTCTCTTCATACTATATAAAAACAACCTATGTTATCATCGTCTAACTGGTTTTAACCATTCTCTTCAAATGATGAATAACAAAATGACAATCTAAAAAAAAGACGATATAAAAAGAATAAATAAATCTGGGGTTGTGTTTGCTGGTTGGTTGGTAACTCATATACTTTTATTATTTACAAAGAAAAAGCCAAAAGAAAATATGAATTAAAAATGACTTAATAATTGGGTAACATTGTCTTACTAGTTTTATCCCAGATACTCCTCCTCTAAATGTCGTCTTTTCCCCTTATTTTTTTATTCGTTTACTTCTTTGGTGGGTCGAATCTGAACTTTCTGTTCTTGATTGGAGACCATTTGAATCTCTTAACGTAAAGGGAAAGTAAGTACAAGGAAGAAACAACAATGATGGCTTTCAAACCCCATTTCTTTCTGTCATCGTGTTCTGGTTCAGAAGCCCAGTTCAAGAAAGTACTAACATCCTTGGCCATTTGGGAAGTAGTGGCTGGAGTACCATCTTCATATTCAACCAATTCATCAAATAATACTCTACCCATAGCAATAGCACCACCTGGGAAGTAAGGGTTATAGTTGGTACCGACTGGTAATACAACACCTGCTGGGGGTTCGTCTGGGTAACCAGTCAACAAGGAGAAGATATAATCACATCCACCATGTCTGGACTTGACAATCAAAGATAAATCAGGAGGTAAGGCCCCTTGGTTAGCAGCTCTGGCAGCTTGTTCATTTGCATAAGGAGCTGGGAGGTAATCAGCTAACTTACCTGGTCTCTTTCTTGGGTTACCTTCATCATCTGGTTCATCATCATATTCCAAATCTTCAGTCATGGCCTTGGCTTCAGAAGTGTTGTGAGAAACACCAACCAAATTTCTCCAGGCAATTCTATCTAAGGAGTGACAAGCAGCACAAACTTCTTGATAAACTTGGAACCCTCTTCTAATTGAAGCATGGTCGAATGTATCAAACATCCCATTGTGAGACCATCCATAAGCAGGAGGGTGTAACCCGTGCTCAGCAGCGGTCATGGCATTGGCAGTCATGGAGTCTTGGTATAACAAATAAGATGCAGTTAAACCAGTAACACCAACACCACCAGCAATGATCTTTTGGGTCATTGCTGGGTTCATACTCTTGAATGCAGTTCTAAACATTATGATATATTATTAATATGAATAGTTTTAGATAACGATTAACTTGGTTCAATTAAACTGTGTCGAAAACGGGTGGTATGTATATACAAATTAACCTTTGGTGGAATACAACTATGGATGTATATCACTATTTCAATGAGTTGAAAATAAACACAATTCAAATAGAAATAAACGAAAATTGAAGTAATTAAAAGTGAAACAAGTACTTCAAACTAATTAACGATGTTTAAATGACTTTGGACACTTGGTTAGTCGATTGTCTGTTCAGTGTTTAAAACTAGATCTTAAAGAAGTTTGGAATTTTCAAAGCTTTGAAGTTTTTTTCCCAGTAATACACCTAAATTGGTTATTATGGGCCTTTTTTCTATTGGATTATTGTTGACTATGAGAATATTATTGCGAAAAACTAAGCTGAAAAAAAAAATCAATGGTGTCCTGTATATAAACCCCTCTAGTTATAAACATCCTCGATGTAATTGGCTAATCTCGTTTCTTATTTTGGAGGAGGTCACATGACATTGGGTTTTCCTGATTTATTTCTACAACAGTTGCAAAAACACCTGCCCCAGCAAAAGAATAGGGATAGCTGCAAACCCAGCCACTCCAGCCATATATAGCACCAATGTTGTTTAAATTTTTAACCAAGCTTGAAATTTATAAATTTCTTGTGGTTTCTGATTTATTAAATGTTGATATTACGAAGCAATATTGTCCGAACCTATCTACTCCTACAATGCTTCAAATCTCTTTGAAAGCTAATCAAAATAGGGGCTATGTTTTAACTTCCCGATATGGCAAAACTTGCTTGGCCAGTTCTAGCTTTTGCTTGGTTTATCACTTGGGTATAATTGGTAGCGTGTTTGCGTGGGGAAAGAACATTATGTATAACGTAAAACAAAATGATCAACCCATGTTTTCCAAATGATACCCCACATCTTAAAGGTAAGTAGAGCTATTCAAGCACGTAAAAAAGGGGTTCCTCTAGAATTCCAAGGATTTTCTGTAAATGAAACGCCTGGGGGAATTACTTCCAAGAAAAAGTAACCTAAGAAAAAGAAATGCAACATATTTTTTGCACTTCTTGGAATTGCTGAAAAATTGCAACCAAAGAAATTTTTACATTTTAAATCCAAAAATGGCATGTTCACACTGTTGGTTTCAAGAACTGGACCTTATTGCTTCTTTATTTTCTTAATTATAGAACTGCTTTGCCTTGAATATTTTTTGATCATTCTAAATAAGTTATTCTTAGCGGCTAAATTTTCTGGTACTCAATAAATGTGTAACATCATGTGCCTACCACATATATATAACAGTAATTCTATATCTAAGAAAAATTATAGATATCGGGATATCTGCTAAACTAATAATCAATTAGGTAAAGATATATATATAAAAAGATGTCAGACAAAGAGGATTCTATCAAAAAAGAGAGTATCACTGAAATATGTCACCCATTAACTGCCAATACTAGCAAATGCTCAATAACTGGCGATGGTAATGAATTTGTAATATTAGGAAATCAGAAGTTTTATAGACATGAATTAATGTTAGCAATGAGTGGTTCATCTCCGGTAGCAACAGAATCATCAAAGTATGGCCAGGCTGAGTGCTTGGGTTTGTTCAGTTCCTCGTTCAATGTCTTGATCTTGGGAATGTACTTGACTTGTGAAATGAGTGTAACTAATGTGGCTGTAGGTGGATACTTTTTTATTGGAGGATTATTACAATTTTTATCTGGTTGTTGGTGTTTTATAACAGGTAACACTTTTGGATATACTGCATTTTGTAGCTTTGGTGCATTTTGGTTAACTTTTGGAGCTATTTACACACCAGGATTTGGAGTTTTGGAAGCTTATAAAGATCATCCAGAACAATTGAATCTGGCAGTTGGTATATTGATATTAGGATGGGCCATATTTGCTACTGCATTATTAAGTTTAAGTTTAAAAACAACTTGGACATTTATTGTCTTTTTATTAACTTTGGATTTGACTTTGATTATACTCTCAATTGCATATTTCACGAACTATCCGCCACTATTCCAAGCTGGTGGTATAATTGGTATGATAAATGGATTCTTAGGGTGGTATGAATCATTCACTGCTATAGCAAATCATCGAAACACTTATTGGTTCCCAAAGCAATTTCCGGTGCCTATTTTGAGAAAAAGAGACTAAAGTACGATTATTCTCGTTTCTCACCTACACCCGATTCATCGACTTTGCAAACCATTTTTTTCACGTCATATAATCTGTTCTCATTTTATTTAGTACTACGCTATCCTAAGTATTAATGCATGTATATTTACGCTAAACTTTTGTTTTATTATGTCTATTCTTACCATTTTTCTTCAGGGTTAGCCTTATAAGCAACATAATCGTTCCAATTGAACAAACTCAACTCTGTCTCGTTTTGAACTCCTAAGTCCCATAAATTACTAGAATCTCCTTTAATTTTATTATTTATCAACACCCATTCATCGTCATTTTCAAAATTAATTACTAAATGCATAGATTTAGAGCCATGGGCTTTGGTATAAATCTTAAGTGAATCATACTCAATGTTTCTATACGGTCTCAATCCCCCAGTGGTATTTATAACATTCTTAATATTCTCTAACAATTCCTTTGGGGTGGTTGATTTCAAATCGATATCTTTAATAATATGATTCTTGACATTCCTATAAGGGAATGATTTGATAATCCGAATTGTAATTAAGGAATCAGATGCTGGACGCACATTAGACGTCAATGGATCATTGATGGCTAATTCGCTAGACATTGTTTCTAAATCTCTTTCTTTGGTAGCTCATCGAATCTGGTTTAAGGTTTTTTGTTCAGTCGCAGGAGACCCATTTTATGGTAGCGCAGTATTTTGAATTTATATAACATATGGTAGTAGACTGGTTCTACTTCTGTTGACAGTTAGGATACAAGTAAGGAAGCAGTCGTTACATAGTCGCAGTAGTCTACAAATATTAGCTAGAAGTTTCCTTATTAAGAATTTGTATTAAGTTATATCTATATCTTAAAGAATGGATGATCCATTGCTTCTCGGGCAGTGGGTCTTAATTGATGGTCATAAGTTAATAACTTTTCAATCAAATCAAGTACCTCGTCACTTATTAAGTGTCTATTGTCATTATTAATATATGATTTCCAAGGTTTCCTTGGATAGTTACCTAAAATGTCATCATAATCCAGACTCAATTTTAACCCATACTTTTGAACGTACTTCATGAGATCTTCTGTTCCCAAGACTTTTGCAATTTGAACTAATTGATCATTATTAGAGTCCCCTCTAAATAAAGGTTCTTTTTTGAAAATGATTGCTCCAAGCATACAACCAACTGACCATAAATCAAGAGAATAATCATATTGTTGTAAATTGATTAACAATTCTGGTCCTTTATGATATCTCGATGCAACTCTTACATTATAATCCATTCCTGAGTGGTAAAATTCAGCCAACCCCCAATCAATCAATCTTAATTTTTTGGTCATAGGATCAATCATAATATTCTGAGGTTTTACGTCTCTATGAATTATTCCCATCGAATGAGAATAATCTAATGCAATCAACAACTGGGTGAAATAATATTGAATATCTTTGATGGTAAATTTAGGGTACAACACTCTAAAATCTACATTGCTAACCCTTTCAAAAATTAATGCAGGAATCTTGGATTGTTCGTCTCTTACAATATCAAGAAGGCCAATCACATTGGGACCTCCTGTCAAATTTTGTAAAATTTTAACCTCACGATAAATCTTCTTCAATTTAACTGGTTTTAAAACTTTAATAACACATGGTTCATCATTCAAGACATTAACCCCTTGGAATACTTCGGAATATTTCCCTCTTCCTATTTTACTAATTATTTCATAGTTTCTGATATCTCCCCACTGTATTTTATGGTTTTCATAATCCCAATACTCTGGGGGTTTGTTACTGTTAACGTCAGCATAAACTTTTGCAACGGAATATACACGGGAACTAATCATAATGTATGAGTATGAGCTGATTTATATATGTTTAGATATTAATTAGAAATAGCAACTAATCGCAAACAATTGTTAAAATTGGAAAACAAACTATCTATTGTTTCTATCTAGACGACAAATTGTTATATCGTACTAGTCTTATCTTGTAACGAATATCCTCCAGTACTAATCCTTGTTCCTTGGTTACGGATACGAGGGTGACTCCTTCCTTATATATATATTTCCTGAAGGAAGTAATATTAGCTGTGTTCTAATAGAAAGAACTACCCACTTCCAAATTTAACGCTTGCGGGCAATATCGATTAGAGATCTTTCACTGCATTTTTTTAGGCCCATTTCATGAACGAAAAAAGAAAAGAAACTTCTCAGATTTATGGACAAACAATTTCGTATGACGGCTTACACACTTTTTTGCCGCGACATTAGCATGGCCTTTTTGCGACACAAATGTACCCTTCAATGTCAGGCCAAAACAAAGTAACTGTAAAGGACATAGAACATGCTATCTGTTTAAGTTGGTGAATTTTCTGTAATATTTTTTTTTGAATGAACCAAGTTACTACCATTCGATTGAACAGCCAATCTGGCAACATCATAGACGATATTCAACTATGGACTGAGGATTCTACTGTGGCTAAAGAACTACCAAAGATCATTCCTAGTTCACAATTGTTTGAATCACCGCGTTACATTAAAACCACCAGTATACCCTTGTATTTGTTGTTTGGGAAACCTCTAGCGGTATTTTCAAGTCATGAGGATACTAATATCTACTTTAAGCAGCATTTGCTAAAATTTTCACTACTTGAAAACAACAACTCCTTGGGTTTGTTGGTCCAAGCGAACCATAATATTTATAGTGTATTCTACTTTGAAAGAGAATCAGAACAAATTATGGTCTTGATACTAAATATTGGGAATATAAATAAACTCGATGCTATGATGGTTCGTAATACTAATTCAAAATTAGACGTGCTAGGAATTCCAAAAGCAAAACGAATACCGCCTTCTCCAATGACGACTAAAATCTTTGATAAAGTATTAGAAAACAAGAAACTGAAACCGAACCCATTCTTAGTAAGTTCTAGTCAGTCTCTAAATACGAGCACCTCAAGTTCGCTGATTCTTACAACTCAAGAACAAATCACTACTGCCATTAATAAAATTATCCTTTCTGGATTAAGGATTCGAGGACTTTCTCCCAATATGGTTAATTCTTTTAATGACAAGTTGACTATTAAGGAAATACATCAGATGACTTACAAGGCAACGTTGTTTGCCCTTCGGAAGTATAACTATACTTTCAATAAGGTCAATTCAGGTCCCCAAAAAAAGTCCCCGATAAGGTTAAACGATTTGCAAGTTATTGTTGAAAATCTTTTAGAATTATTTGTAGATTTAGAAGGACCTTTGATATAGTATTATTATATCCGTGTGTATTATATTTATTTACAAGTAAAGAGTTACTACTTCTATCTAAAGTTCACTGAGAGAAACTCTCTTTTGTGTGCTTTCTGGTCTTGTTGTAGATGCAGTCAGTAAAAGGTCATTGAATGAAACTTTGGCCTTTTTAACACTTCTAACTTTACGAGGACCGCCCACATGATCTAATAATAATGATCTATCCTGCAACAAATAACCTCTCTTATCAGGATTTGAATAATAGGCAATATCTCTTTTATGGGTTGGTCTGGCCTGTAATGGAAGATAACCCTTTCTCAATAAAAAGTAATCTGGATCAACATGAGACTTCAAAGCCAATTCGTTAAAGTATTTAGCTGTAAAAGTTTGGTTTAACCCTTCAATTATTTTGATGGCAGAATCTGATGCTTTAGAAGCTTCAATACTTAAGGGAACGTTATAATCGTCTTTACCGTTTGCTAAAATCTTGACTCCGTCCTTTAAATTACCTGTAATTAAACCACTATCTCTCATCACTTTAATAGTCAAAGTTTCTCCTTCATTCAATGGGATTCTTCCATTATCCCAAAAAGTTTGAATTCTCTCGAAATTTAATTCATGGAATATTCTTCTATGTGCTCTTCTAAATCCAGTCATTGGAAATCTTTTGAAATATGGTGTTTGCCCACCTTCCATCCATACAGGAACACTACCTCTCGCTTTTTGACCCTTGTGACCTCTACCGGATGTTTTACCCCTTCCAGACGAAGCACCTCGACCAACTCGTCTTTCATAATGAGTGGAACCTTCTGCGGGTTGTAACGATCCCAAATGTGCTAAACGAGAAAAATTTATAAATTTGGCTCCATTGCAGAAAACAGCTTTCAGCATGAATGTCTGACTTATACCGAACATTGTTAATTAGTTAGCTATTTCTACTCTCAATTTAGAAGGTTAATTGAATCACCACGAAAATGTATGTGAGAAAAAAATTTCATGGTTTTTTCGGTATTGTGGTCGTGCACCAGAACATTTTCTTCGTTATATTGTAAAAGAAATTTTAGCAGCCAAAGTTGAAACCTATTGCCGCTGAACTATGGGCTTCTTTGATTTCCATATTGTGGAAACTATATTAATTGCCCATTTTATATAAACAACGGTAACTTCAATTAGAAGTATCTTTAGATTACAGTTATGGCAACCAACATGAAAAATGCCTCCACTTTGTGAATTCGATGTGAAATTTAAAAACCAAGTCTCCTGAAATTCTTTAGATTCAATCATTCAGTCTAGTAGGCTAGTTGCAAATTATGTTGAATATCAATTGTAAAGATTAGATAGTTTGAAAATACTAAGAATACTGAAAATAAAATTCAGGCATTCTAGTTTTAACGACCCCTTTTAGTCAAGAGATAATAAATAGTATTTAGAAGATATAGTAACTAGTACTATGGAAAATTAGAAGATCTTTCTTTAATAATTCAGCTGCTAACTCATCCATTTTATGTCAAGGAATTATATCCGGGTCTGTTGATCACGTTTCAAAGAGGATATGAAAAACAAATTACTGCTCGGAAGTGAAGATAATCACGTGTGCGCGTCACGTGTGCGTGTCTCTTTCCAAGACCTACTTAAAAACTTTTTGATGTTGTATATTTACAACTATTTTGGTTAAAATATTGTTTCCAGGGTTCAAACCCTAAACTTGTTTATCCACGTGAGTTTGTCCCGCGAATCTTATCTTTGGTTTTGTCTGATCTTGGTTGCATATGCAGTATTGATTTTATGTTGCAAATATGGATGCATATGCAGTCTCACCTTTAGCTGCAAACTATTTAAGGCAAAGTTTTCGTTGTAAAACTTTCTTCTCTTTTTATATCTTTTTATCTTTACCTTTTTCTAGATTTACTTAGTTAGTCAAAAGAACAAGTATCCTCAAGTATCCTGTACCCAAGTGCACCGCCCATTATAAACTA
>LQMS01002172.1:0-11379 GCA_001657455.1 Spathaspora girioi | reverse complement strand
TAAAGTTCCCTCCAGTTTGAAAATAAATGTCGCACTGGTTTGAAAAAAAATAATAGACTGTATATCTTGTAAACCAGATGAATATAAATTCGGTTTCTAAACATTTAGCGAAACTCAGTAATATCTCAATTAGAACAATGTCGACATTCATTGAAGCAACCGAATCAAGAAAGCTGGAATTGGCGGAAAATTACCAAACCATAATCCAAAAGATCAATCAATTGAATCCAAAAGTTAATCTTGTAGCAGTATCCAAGATTAAACCGTCCTCAGATATTAAAGCCTTATATGACGCTGGAGTACGTCATTTCGGGGAGAATTACGTCCAGGAACTAGCCACCAAAGCACAAGAATTGCCCAAGGATATCAAATGGCATTTCATTGGAGGGTTGCAATCGGGAAAGGCTAAGGATTTAGCCAAAAATGTTGAAAGTTTATATGCGGTAGAAACAATTGATTCATTGAAAAAATGCAAACAATTGGATAATACAAGAGAAAGGGTAGGTGGTTCTGAAATTAATGTTTTCCTTCAAATAAATACTTCTGGAGAAGATCAAAAATCAGGATATAGAAGTGATGTTTTGGATCAACTTGAAGAAACTGTAAAATATTTACTTTCTGATGAATGTAAGAAATTGAAATTGATTGGATTAATGACAATTGGTTCATTTCTGGAATCTACTCAATCCTCTGAGCATGAAAATCAAGATTTTAAGAAATTAGTGCAAGTTAAACAAACTCTCGATGACAAATATAACTTGGATCTTGAGTTAAGTATGGGTATGAGCAATGATTTCGAACAAGCAATTAAACAGGGAAGTACTAATGTAAGGGTTGGAAGTTCAATATTTGGTGCTAGGCCTCCTAGAAATACAAATGTATAGAAAAATAATTCATATATACTTTTATTCCAACGAATTTATGTCTATGTACGTCAACCGATACTTTTTCGAAACAAAGTTGAATGCCTGAAACTGACATCGATCTTGACTGCTCTAATAAATGTTCGTCTCTGTAACTTCAACGGTTCCAAAAATACTCAAATCGAAGCAACTCTATAAGAAAGTATCGTCCGCTCTCAAGTCTAGTCTTATACAATTTATATTTCCCGAAATTACTAAACATGAATATATTACAAAAGCTACTTGTTATTATAATTAAAATCATGTTAGTTAAACATAGAACAAGGATTTAAGTGTTGTCCAAGTTAACGAAAATAAGAACTAAGGACCAAATATAGAGAGAAATAAAAGAAGTAGAAAAATGAAGGATTACATTAATAATGGAGCCATCAAACCAACAATAGCAAAAGCACGCTCGACCAATACCTTCTTGGCAGTATTAGCATACTCTATTGGTTTTGTTTCAGGTGGAACTCGAGCCTCCGGTGCACCAGGTTTACGTGTCTTAGCACCATTATCAATAACAGAAGTTATTTCAGAACAATCATTTTCAACACAACTTGTAATAGTGATTGTTATACAGTCGTCTTCAGTAGTAGTGGGGCAATCCGTTGCCAGCTTAGTTTTTGTAACCGTGGAACAGATATCTTCTTCATCACAATCAGTAATAGTAACAGTGATGTAACAAGTTTCTTCGTCTGCCGGGTCTGTTGTTTCACTAGGTTCTTTGGTTACATTCTCAACAAATATATCAACATTTTGGCATGCTCCTTCGCCACCGGAAATATAAAGTTCACCAATACCATCGTTAAAGCAGACTATGAATTGTACTATTTCACGTTTAGCAGGAATTGTTAAGTCAAGTTGATTACCAATGATTGACCAAACTCTAGTACCTTCTTCCAAGACATCGGTGGTAGCTACTCTTCCATTTTCACGAACCTTGACATATGCGTCCCCAGTTCTGAGCTGACCTCCTTTTTCTATCACAAATACAGCTGGTTCTCCGGAACCTACAATTACTTCGCCTTGATCATTCAATAAGAAATTAAGCATTTCATTGTTTTTGATCAAGAGCTTGAATCCTTTAGCCGGATCAACCTCAGGTTCAGTAGGTGTGGGTTTCCCAGGCTCGGTAGGTGTAGTAGTTGCGGGTTTAGTAGTTGTGGGTTTGGTAGGATTAGTAGGGTTAGTAGTTGCAGGATTCGTAGGTTTAGTAGTTGCAGGATTAGTAGGTTGAGTAGGTGTGGGTTGTCCAGGCTCAGTAGGATTAGTAGGTTTAGTAGTTGTAGGATTAGTAGGTTGAGTAGGTGTGGGTTGCCCAGGCTCAGTAGGATTAGTAGGTTTAGTAGTTCCAGGGTCTCCAGGATCATCAGTAGGTTCGGGGTCTCCAGGATCATCAGTAGGTTCGGGGTCTCCAGGATCATCAGTAGGCTCAGGATCTCCAGGATCATCAGTAGGTTCAGGATCTCCAGGATCATCAGTAGGTTCAGGATCTCCAGGATCATCAGTAGGTTCAGGGTCTCCAGGATCATCAGTAGGTTCAGGGTCTCCAGGATCTCCAGGATCATCCGTTGCTTCAGCGATCCGAGGTTTAAGAGCAGCTTCAAATTCATCAACTTCAAATACAGCATTTCGTTCACATTCTTGCCTAAGTACTAAATCGTCACAAAGGGACAATGTAATCCCACGTTCGATGATTGAATATAATAATATATGATTATAATATCTCCACTGACCGGTGGGTTTTTCGACAAGTCCAAGCGAATCATCAACCTTGTCTATATAAGAACCACCGTACTTCAACTTATTGTCCGAATATGTGAATTTTGATCCTTGGCTCAGCAATTTTACTTCTGAATCAGTTTCATCGTCAACTAATAAATAACGGTGCTTTACCATTGCAAGGAAAATCCGAAATTGTACCGCATTAACTAATGAGATGGCTGCAAAAGTGGTTAATAAAATTGATAATCTCATGATTCCAAAACAATATCAACTATCGATTTATAAAGAGTTCAAGAATTCAGTGATGTATTGAAATATATTTGGAATAACTGACATGGGCAAGGAGGTGCATTATTTATACTGTGTTTTTATCGTTATGAACCTAACATTGCTGGGGATCCAGTGGTTTGCAACAAAAATAAGTGTGAATGGAACATTATTATTGGTTGATTTCGTGAGGGTGCGCGAAAAAAATGTAATCAAAGATGTGAATGTTGTCGCGTAGAATGTTGTCGCGTAGAACGAATAAATCTCTTCCATTCAGCTGAATGCGCAATAGTCTGTTCCGAGGGGGAAACCTGGTCTTTTTTCTTCATTTTGTGTCATAATCGTGCATAATATGGTTAGCAGTTGTGAAAACCAATACTCTATTATCGAAATAATTAAAACTATCTTGAAGAGTAGTAGCTTGCAAATTCCTATCCAAATATAAACCACATTGCATAATACAATCAACATAAAAAAGTGGACCTAAAAGGTCCCTCTGGTGGAGCAAAAAGGCCAGAAAAGAGAACACCGAATAAAACCATGAAAAAAAAATTTAAGAAAAATGATAAAACTTTTTTCTCGTTCCGAGGCAGAACTTTTCTTTCGATAACCTCAGAACCGTGAGATTGATCCAGATATCTCATATTCTGTGATATTCCAGCTCGACTCTGGAATTATCCAATTTGATGTTTTATTCTAGATGGATCTGACTATCCTCTATTCATTGAGACGGTTTATGCTCAACGGAAATCTCCTTTCACTAGACTAATTTTATTCTATCATAACGTTGATTAATCAACAATCACGATAATTGGTAAGATTTGCAGTTTAGCATGATATTTAAAAGCTTTTTAAACTTTAAATTATTATCTTTAATCCGAGATGTTTTACCTCCGTGTCGCGTAAAGTTCAAAACTGGCCAAAATATGACCTTTTGACTTTACTACGCGACAAATGTATGAGGAGAAAAATGTGAATACTTCTAGTCAGCAAGAATGGAAGATCAAATTCTAAGGTAAATTTAAAATTATTGGATTATGTTTGTATACTAATCCAACTGTTTAACGTCAGTGCGATAACTTGGACTGCTACCGATTTTGACCTACAAAACGTATAACATGTTTGTTTCTCTAAACTCTATGGTTGCAAAAATGGTTACATCAGGTTTCCCCCAAATGTATATTTATTTTACTTGTATTACATATCAAATCCTATCTCGTATCATTTCCGTCTCTATATTTGTCAAAGTTATCTCGCTTAAGAATATTATTACGAATATTCTAGAATAGGTCGGATTATTCCACAAATTAACTCGAATATATCACAAAGACAACTCGATATTATAATTCAAAGCATATAAATTAAATATAGAATAAGCATATAAGTGTGGTCCAAGTAAACAAAAACAAAACCCAAGGACCAACTATACAAAAATGAAGGGTTACATTAATAATGGAACCATCAAACCAACAACAGCAAAAGCACTCTTGACCAATACTTTCTTGGCACTATTAATATACTCTATTGGTTTCGGTTCAGGTGGAACTCGAGCTTCCGGTGCAAGCGATTTATGACCCTTGGCACCATTGTCAATCACAGAAGTTATTTCAGAGCAAACATTTTCAACACAACTAGTAATAGTGATTGTCGTACATTCGTCTTCAGTAGTACTAGGACAATAAGTTGTAAACGTGGTTTTTGTAACCGTGGAACAGATATCTTCTTCATCGCAGTCGGTAACAGTAAGGGTGAGGACCTTAGTAATAGTTGGGTAAGTTTCGTCGGTGCCAGTGGTGCCTGTACGTTCTTCTGGTACATTCACAGCAAATACTTCAGCATCGTGACATGTTCTCTCACCACCTGAAATATAAACATCGCCAAAATCACCAGTAAAGCACACTGTAAATTCTACAATTTCACGTTTAACAGGATTGGTTAAATCTAGCTGGTTCCCAACGAGCGACCAAATTCTAGTAGCATCTTCCAAGACATCCGTGGTAATTAATCTTCCGTTTTCCTGGATCGTAGCATATACGTTGCTAGTAGTGAGTTGACCTTCGTCTTCAATTACAAATAAAGCTGGTTCTCCGGGACCTACAATTAGTTCGCCTTCATCATTCAATAAGACATAAAGCACCTTTCCGTTGTAAATGATGAAAAGCTTGAATGCTTTCGATGGATCAACCTCAACTTCAGTAGGTTCAGGGTCACTGGTTTCTTCAGTAAAAGTAGGTCTCCTGGGCTCGGGGGTTCCAGGTTCACTGGTATCATCAGTA
The DNA here is from genome assembly GCA_001657455.1 of Spathaspora girioi. NCBI lineage: Eukaryota > Fungi > Ascomycota > Pichiomycetes > Serinales > Debaryomycetaceae > Spathaspora > Spathaspora girioi. The sequence goes on along the minus strand of LQMS01002172.1, from coordinate 6,206 downwards.
AAAGTAGGTCTCCTGGGCTCGGGGGTTCCAGTTTCACCGGTCTCACTGGTGGTTTCAGGGTCCTCGGGTTCATCAGTGGGTTTGGGATCTTCAGTTTTAAGAGTGGTTTCAGGATCTTCAGTTGCATCGGTGGTTTCGGTGTCTTCGGGTTCATCGGTGGTATCTGTGTCTTGAGTTTCATCAGTAGGTTCGGGGTCTTCAGTTTCCCCAGTAGGTTCAGGGTCTTCAGTTCCATCCGTAGTAGGCTGATCAGTAGGTTCAGAGTCTTCGGTTCCATCCGTAGTAGGCTCATCAGTAGGTTCAGGGTCTTCAGTTCCATCCGTAGTAGGCTCATCAGTAGGTTCAGGGTCTTCAGTTCCATCCGTAGTAGGCTCATCAGTAGGTTCATCAGTGGTTTCAGAGTCTTCGGTTCCATCCGTAGCAGGCTCGTCAGTAGGTTCAGGGCCTGGCTCTTCCAATGAAATGGAGTCGACTAAAATACAAGTGGAATCATGCCTTGTGGTTAGTCGATCTCCACAAACGTAGAAAACAAAAGCTTCAAAGTCACCCCATGCGGTTAAGGTCACCATGGAATCCTTCTCTATAACCCATGCACCATCGCTAATCTCATCTACTTCTTTAACCACCAATTGATCATTTTGTACATCAATTGAATTATTACCAATTTTTAATCTAGCTTCCTTTGCATTATATAAAAACTTATCTTTGCCGCTTTCAGAGACTAACAACTCGGGTTCAACCAGTTCATAATCCACTTTGAGGTATCCTACGCGTGGTTTATCATCTTTTCCATAAGATACTTTCACCAAATAAGGATCATATACTGGGGTTTCAAAATTTTGTAGAACATCAAGAGAGATTTGTGCACAGCTCATAGTTTCAACTGTTACAATCAATGGAGTAGTTTGACATACTGATAACTCGTGTACAGAACGCAATTTATCGTGCTCAACATCAAGGACAAACTCGTTAACTGTAGAAGGCAGTTTGATAAGATTTCGATGGCCTGTATAACCTGCTGCGGTAATGTCAAAAATCCCAAACTGGAAGACATAGTTACATCTATTGGCTTTGCTTAAAACAATGGTTGAATCAACTGCTGGGTAATCGCTAAAGAAATAATCAACTCCGCGCAAGCTAGCAAAAATTTGTACATCAGTCTCAATTTGAATCACAGCATTCCGTTGACATTCCCGCCTAAGTATTAAATCATCACAGAGGTACAAGGTATCCCCACCTAAGTCTGAATACTTCATTATATTATTAGAATATTCCCACTGACCGGTGGTTGTCTCAACAAGCGAAAGCCGGATACCAACTCTGTCAATAAAATAACCACCATACTTTAACTGATTCTCGGAATATGTGAATGTTGATGCTTGAGTCATCAGTAGTTGTACAGTCGCATCAGTTTGAACTAATAAATAATAGTAATGTGTTCCTACGCGCAGGGCCAACCGAAATTCTAGTGCTTTGACTAATGAGATCACTGCAAAAGTGGTCACTAAAATTGATAATTTCATGATTCCAAAACAATATCCACAATCGATTTACCAGCAACTCAAGATTAACTGAATGAATGGAACTATACTCGGGAATTACTGACATGAGTGACGGGGTGCATTACTTATACCATATCTACATTGTTATGAACCAAACTTTGCGGTTATGTTTTTGAGTAGCCTATGGTTTGACACGAAAATAAGTGTGAATGTAACATTCTTATTGGTTGATTTCCTGACTTAGGAGGTGCGAAAGGAGTGTACACAAAAATAGTGAATCTTTAAGGGGAAAAAGGTAAATATTAAGTTTTATTCTTCAAGAATGGAGATCGGTTTGTGACGTAAATTGAATATTATTGAATATTATTGAATTTTATTTCTATATTAAACCAACTGTTTAACAGTGGTGGGATAAGTGGAAGTGCTACTAAATTTGACCTACAAAGAGCATATAACATGTTTGACTCTATATACCCTATGGTTTCAAAACTCATTGCTTCATAGCTACACTATATAGCAACGAACGGGCTTCCCCCAAATGTATATTTATTCTACTTGTATTACATATCAAATTCTATCTCGTATCTTTTTCATTTCTATAATTATCAAATGTATCTCGAACAAAAATATTACTACAAGAAATTCGAATTATAATAAGAATTGTTCAACAAATAACTAAACCTGAAAATATTACAAAAACTACTCGTTATTATGTTTGAACAATTCATCTAACTCAAACATGGATAAGCATTTTAGTGTTGGACAAGTAAACCAAAATAAAGCTAACAACTATATAAAGAAATAAAAGGAGTAGCAAAATCAGGTATTACATTAAAAATGGAAGTATCAATCCAACCATAGCAAATGCACCCTTGACTAAGACGTTCTTGGCACTATTAGCATATTCTATCGGCTTTGGTTCCTGTGAAACTCGAGCTTCAGTAATACTAGGTCTACTGGGCTCGGGAGTTTGAGGTCCACCGGGTTGATTAGTTGGTTTACTAGGCTCGGTGGTTTCAGTTTTAGTAGCCTTTGTAGATTCTGGTTCACCGGGTAGGGTAGTCTCAGATTCACCAGGTTCGTCTGTAGTTTCAGATTCGCTAGGTTCATTAGTAGGTTCAGGGTCACCAGGTCCATCAGTAGATACGAGGTCTCCTGGTCCATCGGTTATTTCAGGGATCCGAGAATCTGGAGTACCTCCTCCGGACTCATCAACGGTTTCGGATTCTTCAGTTTCAGTAGTAGGTTCGTCGGTAGGTTCGTCAGTAGGGTCTTCAGTGGTTCCAGAGCCATCAGTTTCATCAGTAGTAGGCTCGTGAGTAGGTGCATCGGTAGGTTCAGGGCCTCGTTCTTCCAATGAAATGGAGTCGACTAAAATACAATTGAAATCAGCACTTGTCCTTAATTTATCTCCACAAACGTAGAAAATAAAAGCTTCAAAGTCCCCCCATGCGGTCAAGGTTAACATAGAATTCTTGCCTATAACCCATGCTCCATCAGTAATTTCATCTACTTCTTTAACCACCAATTGATCGTTTTCTACATCAATTGAATTGTTATGAATTTTTAGTCTGGCTTCCTTTGCATTAAATAAAAACTTATCTTTACTGCGTTCATATACTGAGAAAACTGGTTCGCCCAATTCATAATCCACTTGGAGGTATCCTACGCGTGTTTTATCGTCCTTACCGTAAGATACTTTCACTAAATAAGCATCGTATATTGGGGTTGCGAAATTTTGTTGAACATCAAGCCTGATTTGTGCACATTCCGTATTATCAACTGATACAATCAATGGAGTAGTTTGACATACCGATAACTCGTTTGTAGAAAGTAATTTATCATGCTCAATATCAAGGTCGAAATTTTGAACTCTAGAAAACTGTTTGATAAGCTTTCGATTGCCATCAATGCCTGCTGCGGTAATATCAAGAACGGAAACCGAGTACGGATATTTTCCTCTGTTGGCTCTGCTTAAAACAATGGTTGAATCAACCGGTTTGTTATCGCTAAAGAAATAATCAACACCCTCCAATGTAACAAAAATTTGTATTTCAGTATCAATTACAAACAAGGCATCCTGTTCACATGTTGATTTAAGTTTCAAATCATCACAAAGGTGCAAGGTATCCCCACCTTCGATAACAGAATATTCCATTATACTACCACTATATTTCCATTGACCGGTGGGTGTTTCAACAAGTCCAAGCGAATCATCAACTTTGTCTACAAAATAATCACCATATTTTAATTTATTCTCCGCATATGTGAACGTTGATGTCTGGGCCAGGAGTCCTAATTCTGCACCAGTTTCATGCTCAACAAATAAAAACAAGGGATTCCATGTGAGCAAGAACAACCGAAATTCTACTGCGTTAACCAATGAGATAGCTGCAAAAGTGGTCACTGAAATTGATAATCTCATGAGTGCTAAATGATATCAACAATCTATTTTTGGAAGTCAGAATTGCGTAAATATATTGAATATATGGGCGGTTAACTAACAGAAGGATTTGCTATACTGGCTCTACATTGTTATAAGCCAAGGTATCAGGTTACATTTCTTGTGATCCAGCGATTCACAACCTAAACAACGACGGTTTAACATTTTTCTTGGTTGGTTTTCATGACTTGATGTTGTCGCATAGAAATTTCTCTCGCGAGATTTCGTGGCAAAATGAGTTTTATGTGACCTTTGTTTGTGTTGGCGACAAAAGTATTATTGTTTCACATTCATGGCTTTGTCGGTTTGAGAATCATTCCAGACTAGCATAACTAACTGAGAATCTCGTGAATTGTTTAAAAATACAGAAATTATGGAGAAAAGAAATACTCAAAACATACATAATGAAGAGATCAACTACCTAACTGGATTCTAGAAAGTGTTAAGTGACGGTTCTAGTATCCAAAATCTATCTACGATATGTGACGAATTGGATATACACAGAGCTGACAAGTATCTCTTCAAGAGCTTTCTAGGTTAATTCTGTGAACTCCGAAATAAAAGATTCGTAACAAGGTTAAATTGTCACATTCTCAACTGAAAAATTTATCCACTTTACTGTACCACTTCTTATACACAAAAATAGCTGTATTTACTTCTAATCTTCAAGAATGGATGATCGGATTCTAAGGCTAATTGGAAATTATTGAATTTTATCTCTATTCTCATACAGCTGCTTTTGCAGACTTAATGGAATCGTTTAAAGTGCCACCAATTGTGTAAAAATGTTTATCTCTGTAACTTCTATGGTTGCAAAATTGGGTAGCTACAACTATATCGAAACACGACTTATCCGCTAATTTAAATTTTACAACTTGTATTAAATATAATTTCCATTTTTATACTTATTAATTGTATCTCATTGAGGATTGCTTCTACGAATAATGGATTTATACTTAGGGTTGTTACGTAAATTACCAAACTTGAGACTTCTACCGTTATTTTGAAAGTATTCAAAGGTTAAATTTAGAATAAGAATTTCCGTATTAGCCAAGTAAACGTATATAAAAGCTAAATACCAACTGTATAAAGAAATAAAAGAACTAATAAAATGAGGTATTACATTAATAAAGGAAGCATCAACCCAACAGCGACAATTGCACCCTCAACTAATACTTTCTTGGCACTATTAGCATATTGTATTGGTTTCGGCTCTCGAGCTTCTGGTGCAACCGATTTAGGACTCTTAGCACAACCAGTAATAGTGATTCTTGTACATTCCTCTTCGATAAACCTAGGGCAATAAGTCGCAATTGACGTTTTTGTAATCGTTTTACTGCGGGAACAGCTATCTTGTCCATCACGTTCAGTAACAGTAATAGTGAGGCGTTCAGTAACAGTAATGGTGCGGTCCATAGTAATGGTTGTGTAAAAAGCCTCTTCAGCTTCGGTTTGAGTTGGTGCCCCTCTTTCTTCTGGTACATTCACAACAAATACGTCAACATTTTGGCATTCGGCACCACCACCGGATATATAAACGTCACCAATATTACCATGCAAACACACTTTGAATTGTACTATTTCACGTTTAGCAGGAATTGTTAAGTCAAGTTGATTACCAATGATTGACCAAACTCTAGTACCTTCTTCCAAGACATCGGTGGTAGCTACTCTTCCATTTTCACGAACCTTGACATATGCGTCCCCAGTTCTGAGCTGACCTCCTTTTTCTATCACAAATACAGCTGGTTCTCCGGGGCCTACAATTACTTCACCTTGATCATTCAATAAGAAATTAAACATTTCATTGTTTTTGATGAAAAGCTTGAATGCTTTCGATGGATCAACCTCAACTTCAGTAGGTTCAGGGTCACTGGTTTCTTCAGTAAAAGTAGGTCTCCTGGGCTCGGGTGTTCCAGGTTCACGAGGTTCATCGGTAGTTTTAATAGGCTCGGTAGTTTCATGTTCAGTAGGCTTTGTAGGTTCCGGTTCCTCCGGTTGGGTAGTTTCGGATTCACCAGCTTCATCAGTGGGTTCATCAGTAGTTTCAACGGTAGGTTCCAGGTCTCCGGGTCCATCAGTAATTTCAGGATTCCAAGGATCAGTAGTACGTTCCCCGGGTTCATCGGTGGTTTCAAAGTCTTCAGTTTCATTAGTGGTTTCAGGGTCTTCAGTTTCATCAGTTGTTTCGACGCCTTCTGTTTCAAGGGTGGTTTCAGAGTCTTCAGTTGCAACGGTAGGTTCGAGGTCTTCAGTTTCAT
>LQMS01002173.1:0-11439 GCA_001657455.1 Spathaspora girioi | reverse complement strand
TTTCTTCTCGGTAGTTCGAAAAAAAAGTCCCCTCCGGTTTGAAAATAAATGTCGCGCTAGTTTGAAAAAAAATAATAAAGACTGTATCAAACTAACCGAGTTTTTTTTTGGTAAATCATATACAAACGCCGAAATTATATCCATGAAAAAACGCAGCACTTGCAGCAACGAAAAATAAAAAATATGTTGGTTTATTTTTTCAGTAAGCTCATTTCATTTACGGATTATTTAAATGATTCATTTCCTTCAAAATCTGATGTAGATAAAAAATTTAAAAAGCCACACAGTTGTCAATCTGTAGTTATTGCACACAACCATAGAATGTCTTCTCTGTCTTCGATAGTATCTATCAACCCAAGTGATGTTCAATCACTTGAGGAATTTAGACCAGTGAAAAGTAGATTTGAAGATGAGGAAGTAGACTACAACGAACACGACGAAGAAAGCAGACGTTTACATCTTGTCAAGACTATCACTTCAATGAATCAACCAGATTATCATGAAAAATTAAATACCCTTTCCAGAGAAATCTCACGTCAAGTCACTCACAAAGAGGGAGAATTCCAATTACGTTTAGATGAGTTTAATTTGGGGAAAATTTTAGCCAATTTTGCTTATTTTGCCAATAAACAAGGTATCAAGATGCGTAGTAGTGGGATAAGTATTCGGGATTTGAATGTTTATGGTATTGATGAATCATTTGCTGTTGTACCTACCGCATTAGATATTTTGAAGGGTCCAGTTGGTGCTGTCCAAGGAATCAGGGCAAAAATGAAAACTCCTAATAGAAACATCTTGCATAATCTCAATGGGTTTGCCAAGCCTGGTGAAATGGTGTTGGTATTAGGTAGACCAGGTGCTGGATGTACAACCTTTTTGAAGGCCATTTCAGGTACTGATTTTGATTTGTACAAAGGAGTTGAAGGTGAAGTTCTCTATGATGGTATCCCACAAAGCGAAATGTTGAAGTCATTTAAGAATGATTTAATCTATAATCCAGAGTTGGACTGTCATTTCCCTCACTTGACAGTTGACCAAACCCTTACTTTTGCCCTTAGTTGCAAAACTCCAAACCTTAGAATCAATGGAGTTAGCAGAAGTCAATTTATTGAAGCCCAGAAGATTATTCTTGGTACTGTTTTTGGTTTGAAACATACATTTAATACAAAGGTGGGTAATGATTTTGTGAGAGGTGTTTCTGGAGGTGAAAGAAAGAGAGTTTCCATTGCTGAAGCATTGGCTTGTAACGGTTCTTTATATTGTTGGGACAATGCTACTAGGGGATTGGATGCTTCCACCGCATTAGAATTTACCCTGGCTATCAGAACTTCGACACATTTGTTAAAAACTACTGCTTTTGTCACCATTTACCAAGCTGGTGAAAACATTTATGAAAAATTTGACAAAGTTACTGTGTTGTACCATGGTAAACAAATTTATTTTGGTCCTAGAGAAAAGGCTAAGATGTATTTTGAAAATATGGGATGGGAATGTCCTCCAAGACAAACTACAGCAGAATTTTTGACTGCCATTACTGATCCAATTGGAAGATATGCAAGAAAGGGATTTGAAGATAAAGTTCCCCAAACTGCAGAAGAATTTGAAACATATTGGTTAAACTCTCCCGAATACAAGCAACTCCTTCAAGATATTGCCCAATATAATGCTGAAGTTAATGAAGATGAAACTCGTAAGTTTTACTACGAGTCATTGAAGCAAGAAAAGATGAAGGGATCAAGATTGAAATCAATCTATACTGTATCCTTCTTGGAACAATTGAAGTTATGTACAAATAGGACATTTAATAGATCTTGGGGAGACAAGGCATACACAATTACGCTTATAGTTGCTGCTGTTTCTCAAGCGTTTATAATAGGTTCGCTTTATTACAATACTCCAGATGATGTGTCGGGTGCTTTCAGTCGAGGTGGTGTTGTCTTCTTTGCTGTTCTTTATATGTCGTTGATGGGTTTGGCCGAAGTATCTGCTTCATTCCACGCTAGACCTATTTTAATGAAACACAAGAACTATACTTTGTACCATCCTTCTGCAGATGCTTTGGGTAACTTCATTGTTTCCATTCCCTTGAGTATTCTTATCAATACGTTATTTGTCATTATTCTTTACTTTTTATCCAACTTGGCTAAAGACGCCGGGAAGTTCTTCACGGCTTATTTGTTCATCATTATGTTGCATCTAACCATGGGCTGTTTGTTCCAAGCGGTTGCTTCCTTGAATAAAACAATTGCTGCAGCAAATGCATTTGCTGGGGTGTTAGTTTTAGCATCTTTGATGTATTCATCCTTTATGATTCAACGTCCTTCAATGCACCCTTGGTTCAAATGGATTTCCTACATTAATCCAGTTCTTTATGCATTTGAAGCTATCATTGCAACCGAGTTCCATGGCAGACATATGGAATGTGTTGGACAGTATCTTACCCCTTCTGGGCCAGGCTTTGAAAATTTGGGTCCTGGGGAACAAGCTTGTGCATTTGTTGGGTCAGTTCCAGGACAGTCTTGGGTTTTGGGTGACGATTACATGAGACTTGCCTTTACATACAAGTTTACTCACGTTTGGAGGAATTTGGGGATTTTGTTTGGATTCTTGTTTTTCTTCCTCGCCATTATTTGTTTGGGAACTGAATATGTGAAGCCAATTAGTGGTGGTGGTGATAAGTTGTTGTACTTGAAAGGAAAGGTTCCTGATCATTTAGCTAATGCTTCAGATAAACAGAAGCGTGATTTGGAAGGTGGTCCTGCGGCTGGTGACCTTGAAAAGATTCCTAAGAAGACCGCCGAGGAGTCTGATTTGGAAGACTTGAAAGTTGAGGACATATTTGTTTGGAAGGATGTTAACTATGTAATCCCTTATGATGGTGCTCAAAGAAAATTATTGGACCTGGTGAGTGGATATTGTATTCCTGGAACTTTAACCGCCTTAATGGGTGAATCTGGTGCTGGTAAGACCACATTATTAAATACATTAGCTCAACGAATTGACTTTGGTGTAGTAACTGGTGATATGCTTGTTAATGGAAAGCCTTTGGATTCATCATTCAGTCGTAGAACTGGGTATGTTCAACAACAGGATATCCATGTAACTGAAGTGACTGTAAGAGAATCATTACAATTTGCTGCTCGATTAAGACGTTCTCAAGAAGTTAGTGACGAGGAAAAGTTGAATTATGTAGAGAAGATCATCGATGTTTTGGATATGAATGATTATGCTGATTCAGTTGTTGGAAGGATGGGTAATGGTCTAAATGTCGAACAACGTAAGAAATTATCCATTGGAGTGGAATTAGTTGCCAAACCAACCTTATTGTTGTTTTTAGATGAACCTACTTCTGGGTTAGATTCTCAATCAGCATGGGCTATTATTAAATTGTTGCGTGACTTGGCTAACGCGGGACAATCAATCCTCTGTACTATCCATCAACCATCTGCTACATTGTTTGAAGAGTTTGATCGTTTATTATTGTTGAGAAAGGGTGGACAAACAGTTTACTTTGGAGACATTGGACCTCGTTCCAAAACCATTTTAAGTTATTTTGAACGTAATGGTGCAAGAACTTGTGATAGCCATGAAAATCCAGCTGAATACATTTTGGAAGCTATTGGAGCTGGTGCCACCGCAGTTACAACGTATGATTGGTTTAAAGTCTGGACAGAATCTCAAGAAAAGAGAGATGCTGATATTAAACGTGATCAATTGATTGAAGAATTATCCAAAGTGGATGCCCCCGACCACACAGCCTCAGAGACCCATCAATTACAAAGAAAGTATGCCACCGGGTATTTCTATCAGTTCAGATATGTTTGGCATAGAAATGCTTTAACCTTCTTTAGAGATCCCGCATACATTGCAGCTAAAACATTCTTGATGACAATTTCTGGTTTATTTATTGGTTTCACTTTCTTTGGTTTGAAATATACAAGAACAGGCTCCCAAAATGGGATGTTTTGTGCCTTCTTGTCCGTTGTTGTTTCAGCCCCTGTTATTAATCAAATTCAAGAGAAAGCTTATGGTGGAAGAGAGTTGTTTGAAGTCAGAGAAAAGCTATCCAACACCTATCATTGGTCATTATTAATCATCAGTCAATTCCTTAATGAATTACCTTACCTTTTTATCGGTGCTGCAATCATGTTTGTTTCGGTATATTTCCCAACCCAAGTAGATACAAGTCCATCCCATTCCGGGATGTTTTATTTTACACAAGGTATTTTCCTTCAGGGATTTGCTGCTAGTTTTGGTTTAATGCTCCTTTATATTGCTCCAGATTTGGAAAGTGCAGCGGTGCTTGTTTCTTTCTTCTATTCATTCATTGTGTCCTTCTCAGGTGTGGTTCAACCAGTAACTCTTATGCCCGGATTTTGGACTTTTATGTACAAAGTGTCTCCATATACCTACTTCATCCAGAACTTGGTGACTTCTTTCCTTCATGGTCGACCAATTCATTGCAGCAACCAAGAGTTGTCCGTATTCAACCCCCCCTCCGGTGAAACATGCGGGCAGTTTGCTGGCTCATTTGTGGATGCCCGGGGTGGGTACCTTGTTGACCCTAATGCTACAACTCAATGTGGATACTGTAGCTTCAACAACGCAGATCAGTATTTATTGACGATTGGAGCTAAGTTTTTGTACAGATGGAGAAATATTGGTTTTTTCGTGGTTTATATCATTTTCAACATCGCTATATGTTTAGTGCTTTACTATTTATTGAGATACAGGAAGGTGTTCAATAACATGGGTAATCCATTGAAATTATTCAAGAGAAAGAGCAAAGCTTAGTGTTAACACCCATATTTCCATTTTTTTTCGTTTTCTTATTAATAGCTATTTCTTTTGTTACGTTTACCTAAATAGACATTTTGGATCAAACTTTCACATAAACTGTAGAGAGCATTGGTAGACAGCGCTTGAAAAACATAGAAAACATAATAATATAAAAACACAGAAAAGCGATATATAAAAACATATAAAAACAATTGATAGTATAATAGAAAGCACTCATTAACATAATCTCATTAAGCCATGGGGCAATGTTACAATCAAAGCCAAATATTAATACATATCACAACTAAATATACAGCTCAAAAAAATAATGTTTAAAGCGTTTGAAGAAGTTTAGGCAACTCAGTTTGGTTTAATCAACTCGAATGAACAATAGAGGTTTTTGTCCACACTCATAATCGCACCAAAGTTGTTGAACTCTCCACAATAATTTGGGGCACTGAATATTGTCACCAACCTTCTTTTGTTAAAGAACTCATATCCATCCTCCACAACCATGTGTCCCCTAACCACTAGATCCATTCTAAACTGCTGGCAGAAGTAATCCACATGTTTGCGACCAAAGCAATACGATACTCCTCGATCATTCTTGGGCCATGTTAGAGAGAAATTCTTGATCGACGGATCAGGATCGGACCAAAGCAAATCGGCTAGTAACCCGCGATCAGGAACATCAGTTGGACGTTTGATCTGTTCAATATTCTTGAGATCTTGAAGATCAGGAGAAAGGCCACCATGGACACAAAAGATCTTGTCATTAATAGTAGCAGCGATTGGGAGAGTGTTAAATACATCGATAAAGTTCTTCCATAACTTTCTATTAGTCAATCTCCTTTTGCATTCATCATAGAACCCATATATCTTAGTTATATTTGCTGACTCGTGGTTCCCACGAAGCATGAAGAAATTTTCGGGGAATTTAATCTTATAACAGAGCAACAACAAGATAGTCTCTAAGGATTTATATCCTCGATCAACATAGTCCCCAAGGAAAAGGTAATTCGAGTAGGGAGGATACCCACAGCAATTGAAAATACGGATTAAATCGTGAAACTGTCCATGAACATCTCCAACAATTTTGACTGGGGGAGACAATCTTAACAACGTAGGTTGGTCCAAAAAGATCAGTCTACTTTTGCTTAAAATATATTTTATTTCATGTTCAAGGATTGGCAATTTATCTTTCTTACTGGATGATTTTTTGATTCCAATCCGAAGTAAACGATCGATAATTTCATCAATGTCGATATCCAATTTTCGAGATGTGTGAACTAACGGAGGTGAACTGGAAACACTAGAAGGACTTGAGGAAATAATTTTTGTTAATTGACGGGTTGTACCTGTATTGCTATGCTTCTTCAAGTCTTTAGACAAGCCAACGCTGTCCAGGGAAGTGACCGATGTACCATCCCTTCGTCTTGGTTCAGGGGTTGATTCTAACGAATTCATTTCAGCAATGGCATCCAATTTATTCAAGGAGACCATTTCCTTGGATTCTTCTTTGAGATAAAACTTGTTGGCTATAGCTGGTGATGAATTAAGAGACAGAACCAGAGTATCTTCATCCTTATTAAATGCTCCAGACAGGCACAACGTCAGTGAACTTTTACTATCATCCGAAGAAAACGACGAAGGGCCATAACTATCTTCATCCTGCTGACTGTTCAAAAGCTTCGCCATGGACATGCCAATTTCCAAATCTAAGTCAAAGTCCAGGTTAGGCGAACCTGTTAATGCTTTCTTTTTGCTTTGCTTTTTTGGGGCTTCCAGATAATTGTGAATCTGTTTAATATTTTTATTATTTGTAACCTTGCTGATTTCTATGGCAGGGCTGGTAGAGTAAGCAGAAACATTATTACTACTCTCTTTGCGTGATTCATTAGTGTTGGTCGTTAATCGTGTATGCTGACGATGTGATTGCGATAGCGGAGGGCGGGCTTTCTCATCAGCTTCCAAGTCGGTATTACCAGCTGAACCTCCACTTGTTGATGACGTATTGGATGGGGACTTCGGTAGGGGATCATTGTCGTCTCTAGACGGGCTATTTCCCATTTGTTAAACGCCTATGTATAAGATCTAAAAAAGTAGAAACTAAAAACTTTGTTCTGTGATTACTAATATATATCGAGATATATATTGGTCAGTAACTGGTAAAGATAGTGCTAAGCGAAAAGGATATTCCAGTGTTAAGGATAGATATTATAATCTAAATGTACCCAGGAACGGGAAATCAAAACTTTGCTATGATAAGTTCTCTAGTTTCGAACCGAAATGTTCGAACGAGTATGGAAAAAAAGGGGGAGGAGAGAATTGTGAAGGGAAGAGAGCTCACGCTAGTCGAAAAACAATTTTCCTTAATTTCTTTTGAATTCCAGCAAACCGCAACAGTCACTTACATGCAGGACAAATTCGACCTTTGTAACCGAAAATAAAAAAAAACTTCAGAGGAATGCAAGGTGTATTTTTTTTTCTCTCAAATTGTAGGTTAACTATGTAAGTTTAATTTAGTTGCTATATTCTCCTCGTTGATATTGATTTGGAGGGCAGACCAATTAGTGCTTCAAATCTTTTGTAGTCTGACTATATAATTGGTTATTGTATAGCTCATTCTTGACATTCGAACACATGTATTGTCAAGCACGTGGGCGACATGAACAATAAAACCTGTTTGACAGCCTCCGTTTCTCGGAAACGAAAAAATATTAGGGAACCTCACGTGAGTTTTTAGAAAGAGGTTAGAGATGATCTAGAACCGATAACGCGGTCGTAAATTAAAGTCCTGAAACAGAAAATCATAAAGATGAAGGAAGGTTAATCGAGACTACCATAGCAAATCCAGTAAAGTTGGTTCAACCGTCTGCTTCCAACATTCTATAGCTATTTTCTTAACCGTTAACCATGAATACAATACAGTCAAACCAAGTAAATGAGATATTGTGTGTTCTGTTGAGAATGGCAAATGCTAAGAGAAATTAAGTAGAGGTCGTGCAAAGTACAAATATTTATTTGCGCTTTGCTTGAGCTCTATATGTCAATGCTAACATATAATGATATAGCGTCCCGCGTATAGTCTCCGGGTTGGTCAGATATGTGTAGAAGGATGATCGAGTAAGTAAATCAGTAGATGTTTTGTAATGATAACAAACAATTATGTAGAAAAGGTATTTGTTGTGTGAATCGACACTGTCAAAACTAAAGTTTGCCAGTTTACGCGCACTAGGTTATTTCCTGCCGCACAGAACAACGCGGAAAGAAAAATCCATGTGAAGTAGGGATTGGACACCCCACAAATGAGACTGCAAGTGAAGTCCTTAATTCGAATCTATCATACCATTACTAAAATGCCACAATATTTATCTCCAGATGCCAGGCCTATTAAAACCGCTGGTTGCTTAATAATAGGCGATGAAATCTTGAACGGAAAAATCTTAGACACCAACTCCTACAATTTCGCCCGGTATTGCTTTAACAACTTATCAATTCCATTGAAGCGTACAATTGTATGCGGAGATAGCGAGAAAGATATAATAGATTCCCTAAACATACTTCTTAAGCAAGATCAACTTGATCTTGTTATTACCTCCGGAGGATTAGGCAGTACACACGATGATATAACTTATAAAGTTATTTCGGACTATTTCGACTTAGATTATCGTCTTGATCAGGAGGTGGTAGACCGGATGCACAGAGTCAGAGGAGACTACCTCGCTGACCTCAAACCTGATCAGTTATCAGCATTTTATAAAATGGCAACCTTGCCCATGCCCAAGGGAAACACGTCCACCAAGGTTGAAAAGTATTTCATTGGAGAAGACTTATGGTTTCCTCTAGTAGCTTTGAATGAGCAGGTCTACATACTCCCAGGAATACCTCAATTGTTCACTAGGTTAATCGATGAAATGGAACCGCATCTTAAAATGAGAATAGAATCAAGCACTTATACTCGTAAGTATGTACAAACCACCACCAAAGAAAGTGAGTTGGCTCCATTCCTATCTTCGCTTCAAGATAGATGTAACGAACGTTTTGGTGCAGATGCTGTAAAACTAGGAAGCTATCCCCACATGAATTGGCACATAAATACAATAAGTATTATCGGCATAGATATAAATCCGGCGGATTTACAGAGAATAGTGGAAGAATTAGTGGAAAATATTGGTGGGGAAGCCAAAGAAATCACAGAACAGCAGGAAGAGTACTTGACAAACGAAGACCCAAAATAAAAGAATTCAGATACTTGATTAAGCTATTCCAAAGTTACTATGTGAATTATACCAACATATATGGCTAGCACGATCGACTACAACTAAGATGTGTTGGATTTGGTCTTTTGAGTCACGGGTGGTTGTTCCTCGACTAGTTTCTTGAAAGTTTGCTCGTATATAAAAGTTTGTTTACGAGCTGAGGTTATTTTAACTCTATTATCGCATTATTCTCTAGACCACTCGCCTATTAAAATGTACACATGATATTCTTCATGCAATATGTAGCTGATTTACTTACTCACAAAAGCTATATCGTGCAATGAAGCCCTACTAATCAAAATCAAATCAATTACTAAAATTCTCATGGGCATTGGCATATAATCTGGGGCTCGGAATGTTTACAATCCTTCTATAAAAACCATATACCAATAGTCTCCCAGGCAAAGCTTCAACTTCGGAGAGCACTAGGCTAACTACAGCAAGACATAGTCCAAAATCTTCTAAACAATCATCAAATATACCTAAAATCACCACAACTTAACCTTACTCTTCTAAATTCTAAACTAGTTCCTTTCCAGCATACGTAAGATAAATACCATATATATAAACTTATCGTTACCTCATAAGAAATTCCATCAACCTTGAGAAATCAAAATATTCAATTACTGCAAATACAACTAGTTCGCAACTCTTGACCCATCTTCATCTAGCTACAGCTCTCCTCGAATAGAGCCTGTGAAATTCAATCGGAGTTGTCTGCGCTCATGACCAAATGAACTACATTACTTATCGTTCCTGGATAGCGGCATCGCCATGCTAAAAACATGACAAAGTCAATAATTGTCAAACTTCGTTAGCAATACATTGCCAATCAAGTCCTATTATTCGAAACCGAGCTTTCCAATCCATTCTGAGAACTAAATCCAAACCCCTAAGTACTTTTACTGTATTTCTATTACTCAAGAGATAGATTGACCAAGGCAATAGAAGTAACCTAAGTCATACCTAAACATTTTAGAGAAACCTTAATGATATGTGAGTTCTTTGAAAGTTATGGATGAAAAATGCCTTGCCTATGATTAATTTAATTAACAGTCCCTGCCTGATGTCTGATTGCAAACGCTATTCAATAAGGGCGACCAAATTTCCGATATGTACTGTTGCTACCATCATGAGAAGTCACGG
This sequence comes from Spathaspora girioi, assembly GCA_001657455.1. NCBI lineage: Eukaryota > Fungi > Ascomycota > Pichiomycetes > Serinales > Debaryomycetaceae > Spathaspora > Spathaspora girioi. The sequence goes on along the minus strand of LQMS01002173.1, from coordinate 1,252 downwards.
TGTTTCTCAATTCTAAAAATTTGCATTTCCTATTGTATTAAACCGAAAAGTTTATATTTAAGGTTCTTACTTATTCTCAACCATCCCAAATCGTTCTGGTCTTCAGTTCTAACAGCTTTGTAAAAGATCTTATACATACCATTTTAAATGTAACTTAATCTGGATATGGTTTTGAGTCATCAATCTTTATTTTAGATCCTAGATTAAGTAAATCACAGCTTCGGTTGCGCTTACCACGTTATTCGCTCTCTCCAACGATTCAAATCACTAGCAGCGAAAGATAAACCTTTGGGTGTCTCGTTGATTGGGCCAAATGTTTGGGTGTGCTTGGGCGATACCACAAGAATTTCGTTCACCACCCAAACTGCTTGGATTGGTTTTCGGTTGATTGGCTCCCAAGATAAATCTTTGAACTTAATACTCTATGCTGGGTATGATCCGTTTCATCTCTATATGTAATTGGATCGGGACTTATTTATTCTGATGTTCTTCTCTTAATAATAAATCCCGGATTAACCTTATGAATTATGAATTCATAGCCTATCTGACGGTCTATTCACTGATCCTGCTACTCAAATTGGAATAATTAGTTGCTGCGCTTGGCATTGCACTCTCCCTCGACTAAATTTGCAATTGTTTTGGCTTGGGTCTGTTTGTTTACTTCTATACCTTTCTTTCAAGTAATGTTTCCCTCTCGCAGGTGTAAGAACGGATCGCGGAGAGGAATACACTTAATATTTGTAACCAAGCTGATAAGTCATCTTCCCAATCTTGATACTACTTACAACAACCAAAGCTGAATACGATAGAAGTCATATCTCGACTATTGGGAAAGATGATAAATTGGATAGGCTCGGTACTTTGATGACCACTCACTAAGCTTAAGCTTCGGCCAGCAAGGGAAGTTTTATGGAACTTGCGGACATTCACCTTGTTTATATCTACATGCAAGCCGCCGTTATTGCTTCGATAAAATTTCCCTTTTGATCTTCATCTCCTGATCATATATTGGTGGAGGACCTTGATGCTCCGTATTAGTAAACATAATTTAAGGGTCTTGACAAGAAAAGTTCTGCTTTACTATTCTGTTAAGGTAATTAGACTGCTACTGATGTTAAATATTTTACGAGATATTTACGTGGTGTTAGACCAAGTGGTACGATTGCCTATGTGGGAGGGTGTTGAGTAGCTAGCGGAGGATATCAGATATGTTCGGCAAGTAGAGAGCTAAATCGAGGCGATTATTTATTAG
>LQMS01002174.1:0-11515 GCA_001657455.1 Spathaspora girioi | reverse complement strand
ACTTGTTTGGCATTGTTACTAACATAAAATACCACTGGACTAGACAAGAAGTCTATGAAGAATGTCTCAATGATAATGTTGAAAAGCATGGGGCCTATTCATTGCCTGGGCAAGTTCCCCTTTTGGACAGGAAGGTATCCAGCATTATTATTGGTAATAGGTTGTCCATACTATTCGTTTGTGATTACAAGAATAAAGTGGTTTGTATTTTAACCAAATTCCATTTGCTCTGATAAGTTTTTGATGCAGTGAAGTGAAAGAGCTGCGACCACCTTTTTGAAGTCAATATTCAACACATATTAATCAAAGGTCTGGCTCTCCTTTAAAATCCTTCTGAAAACCGTGATGATCTTATTAATCGCTCTATCCTTCAGGAATTCCCTTTGTTCTCCTGCAATGAACTTAGCTGAAAGCGATTGAAATCTTAGACTACATAATGAAAGTTGGTCTTCAATGTCGAACGTAGTATTCTTAATCATATTTCTCACATCGGCTAGTGAGTTTACTAGCCTGCACCATAATTTGATTAATGAATAATATGAAATTTTATCACTTCCTGTGCATAAAGGGTTGGATACTACCTTTGATGGTAGTATAAGGTTCATCCTTTTTTTCTATCTGATTCTGAAATCTAAGGAGGAAGGTTTTTGATAAAGCTATATTCTGCTGATGCGGATGGCTATAATCTTAGTGCAGCTACTTGTAATAGCCTACCGATAGTTTTATACTCCAAGTGCCAGAGGAATATAGAAACGGTTACTCTTATGTTGCTGGATCTGTTAATTGTTGGAATCAATGGTTACAGGTTCAATTTGTATTCTGAAATCTATTTGTGTTCAGAAATTAAGTTTAATAACGTCTTAAGTCTATCTCTAGGAACGACCATATCCATTTTTGTTTAGCACCTTGTCGATATCCGAACATTATTTCATGATTCGTGCGGGAATGCTTATATTTTCTGATTACAGCAGATTTTCTCTAGCTATTCCTCTTGAGTTTCATAATTGTCAGAACATAAGTAGCAATTAGTTAATAAAATGGGTTTTTGAGCTTGTTCTAAAGTTTTTTGCAAAAGTGACGCATGATGGTTGGCTTCATTTACATACGAGCCTGGCGAAAAATTTAGATTTTATGTGATTGTGAGATGCGAATTCTTTTTTTCGTTGCAAAGCTATATTAGATGAACAATTATCTCTGGTAGAAGAGTCTCTTGGTAGAGGTAAGGAGGATCTGAGTGAAGGTTTATACCGCATGGTGTAGAACGTGCGTAATGTATATTGTGTATGTGACGATTACTTGTGGAGAACGCTTCGCAGATCCTATTAGTTATATAGATCTTTGGTTTTTTGTATATTTCTTTGCTAAATTTTCTAACAAACAACTTTTAAGCGCATTTTTTTCACTATTTTGCTACGGCAGTTTTTTACTGCTCATGGGATACAAATAATGCTCTCTGTTTAAGCCAGATTTATTTATTCGTAACCGTGGATTAAGACAAACCAGAATATTTCCAGATTTGGAAGTATTTAAATACGATGCTAATTCTGGAAGCTTAAAACAATTAGCAGTCGTGCATATAAGATTTCAACTATCTTTTTGGTGCGCAATTTAAAAGAACAGAGTGTTAAGAAAATCTAAACCCCAATATAACTGAATTTAACTCGCGCTCACGTGAACGAAATATTTTCCAGTAAGTTCCATAACTTGAAACCCTTCATCTGTTTCAGTAAATAGAACTTTTTTGCTTATATACTTTATCAATTAAGTTATGAAGTGTCTTGTAATATTCTGTCTAATAACACTGATATTATGTGCCATATTAGGTCTTGATTATGGTCAGCAATTTTCCAAAGCGGCCATCCTTGCCCCAGGAATTCAATTTGAAATTGTCTTAACTGATGAAGGAAAGAGGAAAGACTTATCTGGTGTATGTGCAAGAAATATCACGGGAGGTGGATTAGAAAGAGTTTATGGTTCACAGATGGGATCTTTGATAACTAGGTTTCCCCATGCTTGTGTCTTAGATTTGAAGCAATTATTAGGTAAGACCATTGATGATGAAACTGTTGAACAATATAAACTTAGTCATCCTGGAGTTAAATTGGTGAATTCTACAAGTAATGGATCTATTCAGATTGATTTGGATGGAAATTTATTTGCAGTAGAAGAATTATTAGCTATGACGTTTCAAGAATTCAAAACTCGGGCAGTGAAATTGGTTGAATCATCAGGTGGTATTCCGGTAATTGATGATGTACTTGTGGCTATTCCTCCATTTTCAAGCCAAGCTACTAGGCAAGCATATCTTGATTCGTTACACGTTGCCAATTTCCCTAATGTTTTAGGATTAGTTGATGAAGGAACTTCAGTGGCTTTAGATTATGTCACTAAGAAACTTGCCAAAGAAAGTCCACCAACTTCTAAACAATATCATTTGATTTATGATGTTGGTGCAGGGTATACTACCGCGACTGTTTTCTCGTTGTTGTCTAATAGCAGTGGTTTAATTGTCGAGATGGAAAGTTTTGGATATGACAAATTATTCGGCGGGAGATTATTAACTGAGTCCGTCTATAGTATAATTGTTGAAAAGTTTACTACAAAGTTCAATATTGCTAAAGCTGAATTAACTCCTAAAATGTATGCCAGATTATTTGATCTCTCGGAAAAAGCTAAGAATGTATTATCTGCAAATATCGAATATCAAACTATGATTGAATCGATATATAATGATAAAGATTTTAAAGTTCATATTACCAGAGAAGAATTCGAAGAAGCTAATGAAGAATATGAAATCAGTAAACCTATAAAACAAGCATTGGATGCAATCAATTTAACGATTTCAGATATCAAGACTGTAGTATTGAATGGTGGCTCAACTAGAGTTCCATTTGTTCAAAAACAAATTATTGAATTTGTTGGTGAGGATAAAATTTCTAAATCGGTAAATACTGATGAAAGTTCAGTATTGGGTACAACTTTCCGAGGTCTAGATTTAAAAACTCAAGGTCAAGGAATTAAAGGTATACAGATTGTTGAAAAAAATTATCACGAATATCAATTGAAATTGAATCAAGGTGGGAATGTTCCTATTTTCTCTAAGGGTGATACACTTGGAATTAGTAGAGTCAATTTAGGTGAAATTGGGACTAATTCAACCATTGAAATATTTGAAGACGGGGAGTTAATCAAAACGTATAGTGGAATTGATTCTGGTAAGTTGAAATGTAAAGAGAATGAAGTTAAACAATTGATTGGGAAATTTAAATTGGATGAGAATAAAATTATTAATTTAATTTCCATTTCTGGAAAGTGTGTAAATCCTGAACATAAAGATTCGTTCTTTGAAAAGTTATTACACAAGAAGAAAACAACTGAAATTGAAGATGAAGAGGATGAGATTGAAATCAAGACTGGTGCCAATTCAACTAATTCAACTGAAACTAAACCTAGACCAAAAAAATCAAAGAAAGTTTCAGTTTCAATTCCAGAACCGGTGTTTGTCGGTAGAAGTCCAATCCCATATATTTCGTTATATAACTCACGAAGACGTCTTGATGATTTAAATAAACAAGATAAGTTACGGGCTGAATTTGAGCATGTTAAAAATGAATTAGAAGGCCAATGTTATAATTTACGTTCATATATTGAAGATAAAGAATCCGATTTGTTAACTGAAGTATCAAATTTCCAAATTGAAGAATATAACGAATACATAAATGAAATTATTGAATGGTTAGATTTCGAAAGCGATGACGCAAATGTGACTGATGTACTTGCCAAAACCAATGAATTAACCCTTAAAAGAACAGAAATTGTTAATTTGGTAAGATTAGTTAAATCAGATTTGTCCAAGGAGACTCTTGAAACGTTGTATCAAGAAGGAAGTAAATTAATCATGTCTATTCAAAATATGATGATGGAGTTTGGACAAGAAATAAATGATATTCGTACTAAATATACTGACAAATCTTTTGATTTTGATAAAGAAAATGATCGATTAAAGAATAAATTCTTGAAAAATCTGGAAAGAATGATGAAATTTGATAAGAATTTGGCAGAATATCGAGAATTAATTACTGAATTTGGTAATGTCTTTGAAAGTTTTGAAAGATTTGATCGTAAGGAATTGTTTGATATGTATGATAAATTGGAAAAGGGGGTTAAACAAATGACCAGTGATATTAAATATATGAAGGGTGTTAATAAGGAAAGAATGGAATATCTTGAAGATAGATTTGTCAAACTTGTTGAACGAGAAAAACAACGGGAATTTAGAAGTATGTTGAAAGAAGCAAGTAAATCTTATGAAGAAGAAAGGGCAAAAGAAGAAGCTTCCAGTAAGACCTTAGAAGAAGCTTCAACTGAAACCTTACAAGAATCTTCCATTACCGAAGAATCACCAGACACTTCAGCTTCATCTTCAACTTTAGAAAATCTTGATCATGATGAGTTGTAAATTATTAAAATATAATCTTTATAGATAGTTTGTTATAGTTTTAATATACATTATAAAATTAAGAAACCACAACCTACTTATATCAGTTATAAGATAAGTCTATTCAAGTAAATTCAATAGTGTAAGCTGTCGGATATAGCTCCAATGTCTCGATTCGTAACATTGAATTATTTGTCCGCTCTGCGTGTGTTTTGCTATTCAAGCTCCAGAAAAAACACTTCGTATTTTTCTATGGGCATCTTAAAAGCCTGAACAAATAGCTAAAACATAGAACATTAGGCTCACTATGTCATCATCCGGCTCCACACCATACTCGAGACGAAGAGATGATAATAATTCCAACAATCAGTTGAGTGAATATCTGAGAAGATCTAATGATCGAAGACCTACTGATAATAATCCATATTCTAGAAGAAGCCGTGATGATTTACAATATCGAGATCGAGGACGGGAACGAACAGTTGGGACGAATGACACTGGATCAGCACGAACTGTTGGCAATGACCTGCCAAGGGGTGGTTCGACGAGAGAAGATAGACGGGAACGAACCGGGTATGACCGAGGACCTACAAGGGAAGATAGACCAAGGGAGAGCACCAGTTATTATGAATCATCGAGCAGACCGGCAAGAGAGGACAGACCAAGGGATGGGTTACCAAGAATTCCTTCAAGAGAACCAAGAGAAAGATCATTTGAAGGAGAGTATCAACCAAGAGACTCGCCAAGAGGATTCAAACGGGAAGCATATGGGGATTCTTATCGACCCAAACAACCTCGACATCAACGAGACTATGACGATCGAACTAGATATTCTCCGCGTCCTGATAGATATGACAATGGTAATCCACGAGAACAACAACAACCTCAACACGACAGATATCAACCCAAGCAACTGGAAATATCGCCCGAAGATGAACTTGCTAGCATATCTTCTCGATTGTCTGAATTAGAATCAATTTCCCAACTTTCACAAATCAAAGTGATTGATTCTCGATGGGGAGTTAAACCCAAGGGATTTGAACAAGTTTCGGCTCAGCGGGCAAAACTTTCCGGTTTATTCCCCCTTCCAGGTTTCCCTCGTCCCGTAGATTTCACTAAATTAGAAGGGTTAATTAAAGATCGTTTAAGTTCAAATGATGATATATTAGTAGAGCATTCTAAAATTGATCCTATTGATTCTCGAGATTCCAAGACTTTAATCATCAAGAATGATTTATTAACTATTGATTATTTAAAGCTTGTTGAATTCTTTAATGATTATTTAAAGGTGATTGATTTAACCCTGACTAGTGAAACTAATAATATTCATAGTAAAAGAAAGACCAAAGATGACAAGTCTTTAATTATTGAGTTTAACAATAGTGAATGTGCTACAATTATCTATTCCTTGAATGAAATGGAATTATTATTTAATGCTTATAAACAAGAACATATCACAAATCAAGATAAGAAATTTAAACTCCTAATTGCAAGACCTCGAGAATATGTAGTACAAAATGTATCTTCAAGTGAAACAGATATTGTCGTGGATAATCCTCGGAAAATGTCCTTAATTGTATCACCAAATATTACCAAGGAAGAATTATATCAACAATTGACTAAAGAAGTTCATCCGATTAAATCCATGCAATTTTTAACTCAAAGAAGATCAACCAATTCACTTGGGTTAGTATTTATTGAATTCGAAGTAGATATGAATGAACCAATTGATAAACAAATTTCCCAATTAACCAAATATTTAACTCAAATGAAACAAATTTCAATTATACAGCAAGCATTTTTTTCGTGTATTATTCCTCCTAATTTAACCCACGTTCAAAATTGTTTAATTGAATATAATACTTTACCAAGATTAGTTCGAAATGAATTTGTATCAGCCCATTCAAAACTGAAAGTAATTCAATTGTTAAACTGTGTAACATTATCTGATTTGATCAACGATGATAATTTTAAATTCATTCAACAAGATATTAAACAACAAGCATTAAAATTTGGGAATGTTGTATCAATTAAAATCCCTCGTCCTGAACATAATGTGATTAGTTTAGTAGAAACTCGTCGTGGATTGGGGAAAATATTTATTGAATTTGAAAATTATGATATTGCCTTGACGGCGATAGTGGGGTTAGCTGGTAAACTGTATAATGATCGGACTGTATTAGGATCCTTCTATGATTATGAAGATTATAAACACGGGTTGCTATAAATTCAACCTTGAGCGAGAGTGAAGGTTTGAATTGCGTAAATGTTCAACTCAGTAATACTTCGCTTTCACGCAGTGTTTGGTGATTTCAACTTAAACCTTCGCGGTTTAAGTATTGCTTAATTTGCAACGGCACCCTAGTATCATATCCATGTCTTGTAATTAAATCATATAAATCTTTAGGTAATTCGGGTATAAAACTTAAGCTTAATTTTATAATTTCATTTTCTTGTAAACTTGGGAAATTTCTTAATAATTTCATTGGTTGAGGACAATTCAACAATTCAGTTCTATTAATTATTAATTGTGCCACTACAAATAATATATTCATATGAGTTCCATAGGCAAATAAAAAATCCCATAATTTCAACACCGATTGTAATTTAGGTGTACATGAACTTAAAGTTAATATAGAAGCAAAGGCATAAATTTCTGGTTTTAAGAATTTTGAATCAAGATATTCACTTAATATTGGATCAATTAATTTAAGAATAATTTCAACAAGTGTTAATCCAGTATGTACACCATCCAAATTTGGAGTTATATACAAGGGAATATGATAAGTTATTAATTGATATAATATGGAAAATGCTTGTGGTTCACTTTTATGGCATACATATGCAATTGGAGCTAACAAAACGTTTAATCCTTGAACATATCCTGTTGTATTAGTTACGGCTAAACATGATAATATACGAACTAGAGTATTTTCACTAACTTTCATATGGAACTGTTTATCATTCATCAAAGTTCTAAATGTATCATTTTTAATTTTTCCATATAATTCAACCAGTAAATTTTCTTGTGCGTGATTTAATAATTTTAAATAATTCCCAGTAGTAATCTTTTTACCTCGCGATAGAATTGACCAAATATATGATCGATATGGACATTGGTCATATCCTGGTGGAACGGTTAATCCTTCAATTAGAATCATATATCTTAATTGAGATAATCCATTTTCAAGAAATGGTTGAGGAGTCTCTATGAATTGTTCAATAGAATCTTTTTTACGCGCCTTTGAATGTTGTATTACTTGTTGCATTGCTTGCTGGTGCGAGGGTTTGGTAATTTGGTGATGTGGTTGTAAATTTGTTGATTTGAAAAGTAAACAAAAAATGAATAACCTGTAGAAAATATGATTTACTGGTTGGTAAATAATTTGTTACCAGAAAAAAAGGTGAGGCAAGGAAAATACAACTGTCAAGCAAAGTAATAATATAGAAGGAACACACTGTAACAGGTATACAAAGTAATAACATAATATGTTCGGGTTAGGTAAATTACTTTATGTTGTTGTGTTAACCATTAATGGAATCGCCGTATTAAGCGAGGAAAGATTTCTTAATAGAATAGGTTGGGGATCTTCTTCTTCTCGACAATATGATCAAAATAATCTTCAAAATCAATTTAATCAATTTAATCCTCAAGGTATATCGACAATATCTGATGAAAATTCAATCAAGAATAAAATTATTAATTTGATAAATGCCACTAGAACTTTAATGAGAATACCTTTGATTGTATTAAATGTCTTTATTATATTATATGAATTAATATTAGGGTAGCCCTAGCACTTACTATTTAATATACAAATATACATCTATAAACCAAAACTAGTATCCAAAAAAAAACGCCAAAATCATACACACACGAAACCATTATTCAGTCGTAACTATTCAGTCTTAACTTGACTATTCAATCGATCTCTTGATTTCTTAAACAATTCTTCTTGCTGTCTTAACAATTCTTCTTCAGATAATCCTGAATTTTGAAATTTATTATTCTTCTTTTCTTTACCTTTTAATAATTCTTTATGTTCAACTAAAATTTTATTTAAAATCTCAAGATAATTTTGAAAATCTAATTCTTCTAATGCCTTAACTACATGTTCATGGGCAATAGTTTTCTTAGCTTCCTTCTCAGCAATTTCATTCAGTTGGGTAGATAATATCATTATAAATTCAATACTACATTCAGTTATAGCTTCTCGAGCATCTTTAGAAATTGCGATATCTTTGGGTAATATTTCACTTATGATTTTCTGCACAGTGGCTTTTGGTAGGGATAAATCTTCCGAAGAAGAACCAGAATATTCAGACATGTTAATATTCTCGTATTAAATTTATATGTATTGTATTGTGTATATTGTTTAAGAGTGTACTGCGCAAAAAAAACTTAGAAACTTGTTTTGTCCGCCTTTTTATATAATTTTTTATTTTTGTCTGATGGTTTGCAGTTTTATTGAAGTGCGGCGCAAACTGCAAATCGCTCCAAACTATATATGGTTGTATCAGTTGTAGCTTATACTACAGAACGTGTTTGAAGTAGTTGTCTAATTCGTGGTTCTTGATTGTTCCTGAGCGATAGCGACGGAAATTGAGTCAACGCTACCGCGTGGATTCAGCGTCCCGAACTAAGAACTTCACAGTCACATCAACAAAAGCTTGAGGATTTTCACTAGTAATCCAATGACCACTATCAATCTCTTCCACTACAAAATCATCAAAATATTTCTCAAATTCGAACAAATAATCAGGAATTTTAATAAAATCCGACTTCTTAGCCTTTAGAATCAACACTGGTTTATTAAATTTAAATTCGGGTAAAATATGAGGCCATCCACCTAAATTCTCAATAATTCCATGCTTATAGAAATTCATAACTGGAGGTCTAAAGCCTTCCTTATCATGATATGTTTTCCTCTTTTGATCAACGCCAGTGATTAAATTACTCATTAGGAATTCCCGAACTGTATGATCAGGTTCATACAATTTCAACATTTCATTAATTACCTTCTTATCTAAAATCCTCCCCTTTGTTCCTTGTTTAAATCCAATTTTCTCACTTTCAATAATACACATGGCTAATAAATCACGTTGATATTGTTCACCTAATGGTTGATGATGCGGAGTATTATCAATAACCACCAACTTCTCAACTAATTCAGGATATAATAACAGAACAATCATGGCAACTTTAGCCCCCATCGAATGACCTACTAATATCACTTTCTCCCATTGACGATCTAACAAAAAATCATACACATCTTCTGCCATTGCCAGGTATGTGTGAGGTAATACATGAGGGGCATCTCCATGATTTCTAAGATCTAGGGCATAAACTGGATGGGATGTTTTACTGGTGATTGATTGACCTACCGAACGGTAATTATTTTTCCAACCAAATAGTCCATGAAGGAAAAGCACGGGGGTTTTCTTATAGTCAGGTGGTGGAAGTGTTGTATGTTTGAAATGCTTGAATGGTAGAGTTATATGTTCAACAAAGGGTAAATCGGGGATCTCTTCAACTTTAACAAGCAATTGACGGGGAGGAAATTCAGTGTTGATTGTGCTAGTGTGGGTAGATAATCTAGACAGAGTTGATAAGAATCGAGGAATACATAACCTTCTTGCAATCATTATTTTGATGTAGGACCCTTGCATAACTGAAATTTAATTAGCAAAAAAAAATGATATAAAACGAGATCTAACAGAGATTTAATTTTGCGGGGTTTAGCCGAAGTCTATACAGGAACATTTTAATTTGAAGTTAACCCGACAGCTTAATATTAATAGTACAATACCTTACAGGTAAAGATATAAGCGGTTACTAGGTGCGGTTATGTATTATTCTAAACAAGTGCAAGTATTTTAATTACTTGAATCTTCATTATCTCTATTATTGTTATTACCACCCATAAATTGACTGAACATAGGGTTATTCATAATGTTAGATAAATCAGGGGCGTTTTCGCCACCTAATCCCATTGATTCGGCCATTGATCTAATAGCAGGATTATTAAATAAATTTCTCATAGCATCAGGATTAGACATCATTTCTTGAGCTGCTTGCATTACTTGAGGATTGTTCATCATATCTGATAATCCAGGCATACCTCCGGCACCACCAGCACCACCAAACATTGACCCAAAATCAGGTAATCCACCAGCGGAACCGGCACCAGCACCAGCACCAGCAGCTGGACCATCTTCTCTAGTTGATTGAACAGAACTTTGTTCATCTTCATACCTGTTCTTGGCAGTTTCATACCCTTTAGTCATAGCAGGGGATTTCTTATCACCTTCGATTTCTAACCCCTTGGAATAAGCTTCCATTGAACCCTTAGCATCACCAAGAGCATATTTAGCTAAACCTAATCTAGAATAAGCCTTGGAGAAATTTTCATTAAGTTTAATAGCAGCTTCGGCATCGACAACAGCCTTGGCATGTTGCAAATTAGATGAATATGCTGCGGCTCTATTTGAAAGATAAATTTCATTTTTAGGATCTAATTCAATTGCTTGAGTATATTTATCAATTGCAAGTTGGAAATCACGACTAGCCATGGCTTTATTACCTTCAACTTTTAATGCATCAGCTTTAGCTTTAGTCTCGGCAGAAACTTCAGAAGCTTCCTCAGAAGTAGCAGAAGTGGCAGTAGAACCACTAGATTTGATTAACTCGGATAAGGACTTTCCATTGAATTTAATAGTAGAAGATTGGTCCTTGTCGACTTCATATGCATCAGCAATACAATCAATGGCAACATCCATTGATTCAATATAATCTTCGGAAATTTCCTTATTGTTGATTGATTGTTTCAAAAAATCAATTATTGACAACGCGATGTCTTTATTAGTGACTGGGGTCATAGTGGTTGGACTAGATGTATAAAAATTTGAAGGTGTTTAAATCTTTTAAGTGCATTTCCAGAATGGCGATTTCTGAAAAAAAACACCTTGATTTTTTTTCTTGTTGGGGGTGTTGTCGCATAGAAATGTCTCTTTAGGACATTTCGTGGTAAATTAATTTTTATGCGACAAATGTGTAAATCTCAGAGAATTAGAAAA
>LQMS01002175.1:0-11523 GCA_001657455.1 Spathaspora girioi | reverse complement strand
GTTGTAAACCAAGAACCTTCATCATCAGTAGTAATAATAACCTCAGCAGTCTTAGTGTTTCCTTCATCATTTGTGTAGGTAGTGGTGTACTTTGTAAACCCAAGATCATTTGTTGTAGTATACCAAACACCACCGTCATCAGTACTAACAAGAACTTCTCCGGTCTTGGTGTTACCTTCATCATCGGTGTATGTTGTCGTATAGAGAGTCATAATCAATGTATGGGTTGAAGTGTGTGGCACCTGGTCAGGATCGGTACTAATAAGTATTTCGGCAGTCCAAGTAGAACCCATATCATCGGTGTAAGTAGTAGTGTAAAATGTCGCTTCGAATGTGGAAGTACCAGTATACCAAATACCCTCATCATCGGTGGTGACCGAAACTTCAACGGTATAAGTAGTGTCCTCTTCCGTGATTGTACTCGTGTATATCGTTGCCTCTGGGTCTATGTCGTCCTCACCATCTTTGTATTCACTATCCAAAGGAAATGCCCTGCAGTGACTATCGTCATTTGCTTCTTCAGGAACATCCTCTTCATAAGTAACATAATCACTACCTGCTGGAATCAGGAATAAGTCTTGATCGTATCCCTTACCAATGTAGAAATGTTGGGCTACAGTAGGGGATCTTACTGTCAACCTTCCGGATACGTTATTGTAAGCCACGCCATCGGCCGTTAGCAAAGGGTACTCTAAAGAAATACGCTTACCTTTCCCAAAATTAGAAATGTGGTAAGCTTTACCAATTACCCAACCTCTAATCCTAATGTGTGAATTCTCGCCCATGATAAAATGTTGCTTTGTCACTGCGTACAACGAGTCAAGTTCACAAAAACTACCATCATCAAGGTACATACATCCATTCCCATGAATTCTTCCTAATTCTTGTTTATAGTGTTGATTCTGGATTCTGATGATTCCTGTATTAATAATTGAGAACTCTCCTTGTTGGTATTCCCCTTGATTTAAAGATGGGTTATTAATTACAATTAAACCTCGATTTTCCCACTTGTCACCACGAAGTATTGTACCTGGACCTTCGGCTGCTCCTGATGAATTAAAAATCATTGTTCCGGTATTTCTAAACGAAGCATAATCGAGTGTGTAGGATGTACCTGGGTCATTGCCTTCCTGGTGAACCACAAATGAATTTGTGTTGACAAAATCCAAAATAGCATCACCCATTTTGAGGTTCAAACCTTTTGTTGACTCCTTCGTATCAACGAGGAAATCACCATTATTTTCGAAAGCCCCTGTCAACGAAATACTCTCACATTCTAAGAAAACATATCTACCTTCATCAGTAATCAATGTATCTTCCCATAACAGGAATTTATTATCCTGAGGACTTATAATATGGTCGCTAGCGATGATAATCGCCAGTACTGTCAGCACCAAAGAAAGTAGCCAAAGACTCCACATTATAATTGGGACGAAGAAAGTTTGATTCTTCAAACAGTAAATATAAATTCTCGATACTTTGTAAGAATATATATATTGGTACTTTGAGTTCTGAAACACGGAATCTGGCCAAGCTACGAGAAATTTCAATAAAAGCTCTTGACCTCCTTATTGAACCATTTTGCCAGAAAAGCAACCAACCAACTACAAACCAAGGCATAACAACTAGGAACCTCTTGACCATTCGGTTATGACTTTTATGATGAAGAATCTCCTAGAAAGATCTTCTTTGGAATTCACGTTCAGGAGTAATGCTAAAGCAAAACTATTCAATGGGTGGAGATTCTCGATCTGATTGATTCATCCCTGAAGATATAAAGGGATGTGTTCCGTCATTTGGGGATTCGTGTTGAACTTAGCTTGTAACAGAAAGTACCTCTAACCAAGCTTGTAGAATTAATCTATTTTCGGTGTTAATCAAAGGCTGTCGCAGCAAGAAACATTTCGAAGCAAAATAAACTTTATTTTTTTCTCCGATACATAAACATGTATTTCTTTTCTGTACTTAATTAAACTATACAAAATTGCTTCAGAGGTGATAGCTGAGGAGGATTATATCTATAAACTTCAAGTTGGTTCATTGGTGTGTGTATTTGTACTGTTGTTTATATGTCGCTACCCATCGATCTAATCTTTGTTGGCAGTCCAATCTGACTCCAATCTGACTCCCTGAATTGATCGGCTTTATGAGACAAGTGCCTTGTACTCAGTAAAATAAGAATGTGTTAAAAGTGTCACAAACCTTTTATGGTTCATATTCATGGCAATACTCAGATAAAAAGAAATTATTAGTCTTTGTTAGTTTATATCAAGACGTCCTTCAGAATTTTCCTTGGACATCATCCTATATCAGGCTTGATGTTTCACAGTTTCGTTATAACTACTACCCATATGTTCTGGAGATTAAGTAAATGGCTAACATACTTGTCCTTATTGGACCAGTCTACCCTCATCCAATCGTGGTATCGACCACATATTGAACAATTTTGGCCCCTTGATGATATATGGTTTTTATTCTGCATGCTGGTTATCTCTCTTGCTGATACAAAGTCTTTACGCTAAGTGGGGTCACTTGAGCTTTGAGACCCGGGTATATGTTAGGGTTATCAAGCACTTTGAGTATAGCGCACGTCCGCAACCCGACCGGAGTGACAACCAACGATGGTTAAGTGTTTATGGCCACACAGGTTCGGTTTGGCGTTCTCCCATTCTTCACCGAATAACATAACCGACATCGGAAACTGAAAATGAAACTAACCAGGATATAAGTGAGGCATTTTAGTATTCCAAGATTTCAGAATTAGATGTAAATTAGAGTGTCTATAACCAGCAAGGCGGAGCAAGGCGCAACAAGAGAAACTAAGGATGTGAGCTACTAGTAAGAATTAGTTACAGGAATGAAATAAAATATGGTTTACAACACACGTTTGTGGGGGTTATACTTGTTAGATAAACGCGCTTCCACATTATAAGAATAAAGATAGCCAGTGACTCCGTGCGCAAATATAGCACTTGGTTGGTGTTCGCTGAGGCCTTGTTATTGACCCAAACATCACTAATTTTCAATATAACACCATAATTCATAATTTCAGAGAAGTACAAATAGTTGAGAATCTCCTGGTTTGTGTAAATTTTCAAGTGTTTAATGTTACGTCTTAGATGGTGGTTACGCATAATTGATTACTAAAAATAGGGAAAACTATAACTGGAAATAGGTAAAAACCTTATATATATAACCTTGCTGGACGGTTTAATAATCATCGCCGTGATTGGCTAACAGGATAATTCATGGAGCTTAATACTTTATTCATAGCGGGTATGGCCAGTAGCAGTAAAGGTTATATAGAAGTTATGTGAAATGGAAATAACCAAATATACAAACTAAAAAGATTAATTATATATCAGGTTTGTAGAAAGGCTTAAATGACGGTTTTATTATCGTCTATCCATCATTAGTCCCGATTTGGGAACATTCAGGTCAACTCTGGATATTGGCTCTTTAAGAGATTTTAAGGAAACTATTAACCTTGTGAAGGTCCAAAATAAAAGATTGATAACGAGCAAACTGTGGTGTTCTCAACAGAAAAAAGTGGAAACTTTTTTTTTTGGCTTTCAATATGTATTACTTAATTATACATCTAGATAGTTTACTCCTACATAGAACTCACTGCAATTTCGTTAATTTCTTCAGATTGATACTGTGAGGGAGAGGTAATAAACCTGGAAGTCAATGCAGGGGTTTAAATAGACTTGGTCGCCTATATGCAGGAATATCAAAAAATAAAGTTAAACATTAAAAAAGTATAGAAATTAGCTTTATTCACAATCAGTCAGTCGGGCCATGTTCTGTATCATAGATAAAGTTTTCCAGTTTTATCCCTTAATTATATGTTCTAAATAGTCTTCTGATAAATTAAAGGGTAAAAAAAAACAATATGGTTCTGTAACAATGCAATTATCAATTTTAGTGGCCACTTTTGCAGCCATCTCATTAGTCAAAGCACTAGATCTCTGATGTACCTTGAAATGGGCATTTATGGCTATTATTTCATTAGTTGACGATCTACAGGGCCAAGATTCAATATTCACATATGCGGATAATAAGTTAAAACGTGGTAATTACTACATAGACAAGGTTGATGATTCGCTTGGACTTTTTGAAACAATCAGGGGTCGATGTTAATATTCTAATACTACAATGACCTATTCAGTCATTGTAGGTGAAAATAGTTTGGACCTTTAAGCGGATTTAAAATTTAGCTAAAGATGTATCTGGGAGGCTATGTTTGCAATTCATGCAGAAATACTAAGTTTTGCTACATTGGACGGAGTCGATTATTTCTTTAACGATCGATACTCAACAAGTGATTTATCCATTATTTTAAGAGCCAATAGAAGCAAATTTTGGTATGTCCTTTTAGTTCCACAGGAGGTGACCATGACAACCTTATCAAATGGGCTTCTGAAGAAGATTAGTTTTCACTTGATATTGAGCATGATAAACTACTTTTTAAATACGAATTATCTGTATGTCAAACTGCTCCATTAATTGTGTCAGTAAATAATCCGAAATGTGAATCGATTTCACTTGAAGTTAGACAAGATTTCACGATTCAAATATATGATCCTTATTCCTTAGAATATCTTGTGGTAGAGAATATCAAACAAGTGTTGGACACGATAAAGTGGATTATGAACTTGAGTTTTCTTTGTGTCTGAAAACGGTAATGATGAGTTTTTCTTTAATGCAAAAGAGGCTAATTAAAGGTTGATAATGATTCAATTGACATTCAAGACGATCAATTGATGGTTAAAGATGTAAATGAAATGACCGACGGTGCAAAAACCAGGTTTACAACTTATTGCCCTAGTACTACTGAAGACGAATGTACCATGATCACTATTCCTAGTTGTGTTGAGAATGTTTGCTCTGAAATAACTTCTGTGATTGACAATGGTGCTAAGAGTCATAAATCGCTTGCACCGGAAGCTCAGGTTCCACCTGAAACGAAACCAATAGAGTATATTAATAGTGCCAAGAAAGTATTGGTCAAGAGTGCTTTTGCTGTTGTTGGTTTGAAGATTCCATTGTTAACGTAATCCTTCATTTTTCTACTTCTCTTATTTTTTTATATAGTTAGTCCTTGGTTTCTATTTTCGTACATTTGACCAACAATAATGGGCTATTCTATGTTTAACTTATATGAATTGTTCAAATATAATAACGAGTAGTTTTTGTAATATTTTTAAGTTTGGTAATTTTTGGAGCCAATTTGAACTATAATTCCAATTTATTCCTTGAAGCATTCTCAAACGAGACTTAATTTGATAAGTATATAAATGGAAATGATGAGATCAGATCTTGATAGGTAAGACAAATACAATAAATTTGAATTTGGGGAGAGTACTTTGTTATAGATATAGCTAAGATTTTTTTTCTAATTTTGCAACCATAGAGTTTGCAGAGACAAACATATTTTAAGTAACATTCTGAAATGTTCATAAGCGTTCTCAAGTTTACGACACCCTGAGATAAAGATCAAGCTGGTTTTATTTTTACTCTAACGGAACTTTATATATTTACGTCTATTTATCACTATACTTTTTAGATCTTAATTTCCCCTTTAATTTCTCCTTTCTAGAATTATCTCTTCTTTCAGCTTTAGATAAGTATCTAAATTTCTTTTTAGGTTTACGTTCAGGTTTAGTTACACCACAAATGACAGCATAATTCTTGGCTTTTTTAATTGAATTTTCCAATATTTGATCATTTGCTTCAAGATTAACATTGTTGATTTTAGCTAAAACTTGTAAATTTGCTTGTTTTATATTTTCAATGATTGGATTATCCAAAGATTCAATTGTTACCGTTGTTTCTTCATCTATTACTGAAGTAGATAATAATTGCTCATTATCTACTTGATAAACTTCTTTATGATGTAATATTCCTTTCAAGGGTTGTTTCGTTGACACTTGTTCATCTTCATCTTCTTCTTGAGGTTGTTCTTCTTGTTCATTTTCTTCAAAACCATTCCAAGTTTGCTCTTCTACGTCATCATCAACACTTATATCCTTCATGGTTTTATTAAATGCATTTAATTGATTCTCCAAATCCTTTTTACGTTCATCCCGTAACTCCTTCCGTTCTTGAATCCTTCTTAATCTATCTTGTTCTTTATTGTATTCTTGAGCTTTCTTTTGTCGTTGTAATTTACGTTTATGAAACCCAGTTAAATATTCCTTACGAGATTCTTTATCAAATACAACTTCCTCGACTAAGTGTTTCTTGGCTTGTTTCTGAGCGTATTTCCTACCCCCGGTAAGAATCTCTCTATTTGGTTTGACCATTTTGAAGTTAGCCCTTATATTTGCAGTATCTTAAAAACACAAGCTAAAAAAAATTCAATGAGCATCTCCTCCTTTAACCAGAGCAAAAAAAATATTAACAATTTTACATTCACATCTAACAAACACTTTTTAACTTTACTAACATAATATTTACACAAGATGGAAAACATAGAAAACGTAAGAGCATTCGTACAAAATTTAGACACATCAATAACAAACCTAGAAACATCCCTTACACCCCTCCTTAAAACCTCCCTAATTGAATTAACTTCAACCACCCCAAATCATCAAGATAAAATCAAAATATATAATAATTATGCATATGTGTTAATCTCAACGATATATTCATACTTGAAAACAATCGGTGTAGATACTGATTCTCATCCAATCAAACAGGAGTTAACTCGGGTGAAGAATTATATGAATAGATTGAAATCATTGGAGAAGGTGGAGGTTAATAGTGAGAAACAGCAAGAACAAGCCCAAGTTAAAGCTAATGAATTTTTAGCTAGGACTTTGGGACTTAAAAGTGTTGGCGGTGCTGTTGATGTTAAGACTGCTGGTCCGGCTGTAAGTTTCCAAGGAACTCATACAAAGTTTGAAAATAGCGCCGAAGAGACAAAGGTAGAAACAAGTAAGAATAAAACAAAGGTTGATCCAAAGAAAAAGACAAAAGTTGATTCAACTAAGACAAAGCCCAAAGCAAAATCAAATAAAATTACAAAACCAAAGAAAACCAGTAAACCTAAAAAGAAAGTTGGATAAATATTTATATATGTGTAAACTGTATATTAATAGAATTGAAAATAAAATGCAAAATAGTAAACTGAAACAATAATAGCTCTTAATCTACATAGTATGAAGTGATCTCACGCTTGACTGAGGTATGGTTCACAAGAAACTGAAAAAGTGATTCATTCTATTTAACTTCGCTATCGCTCGGTTAAGCTCTTGGCTATATATATTCGCTATAAACCTCGCTATCGCTCAGTCCAGCTCGAAGTATTCCTTAAACACATGCTCATCCTTTAAATTCTTCTCGACAACATAATAAATCTCCATTAATAAATGAGGAAATCTATCATTGAAATAACGATAAAATCCATCCGGTAAAGGACTCAATTGTGCCTGTAAGCCCACGGGCATATCATTAAAATGATGATATTTATTTCTGATAGCCCGTAAAAGATCCATCAATTTATCCCGATTATATTTCCGATATTTACCTAAATTATCCATAAATTCAAAATCAAATCTACTATGCCAATCTCCATTATGTACTTTCATTGCCTTCAGTTCTAATTTCAATAATAAGTCACTGGGTGGGTCTCGACGTTCAATTTCAAATCGATCACTTACTTTTAATAGGAATTCTAATCGCTTACCTGGATTCCAGAATAACGGATGTTTAAGGACTTTAGATATGGGTGGTCTTTCACTCGGTTCATGTTTGATTAAACTTGATATTAAATCAACCAGTTCAAATTTATCCTGAGGACATTTAGTTAATAATAAGTTTAAATTATAATCTCCTTTAATAATGTTACCCTCCCGTAAATATCGATCACCAAATGGATGCGATCCTCCGGTTAATATATAAAAGAAGACACATCCAAGTGAGAAAATATCAATAGCC
Source organism: Spathaspora girioi (assembly GCA_001657455.1). Classification (NCBI taxonomy): domain Eukaryota; kingdom Fungi; phylum Ascomycota; class Pichiomycetes; order Serinales; family Debaryomycetaceae; genus Spathaspora; species Spathaspora girioi. The sequence goes on along the minus strand of LQMS01002175.1, from coordinate 3,579 downwards.
TTAGTTAATCTTTTAGTACCAGTAGTGGTACTTGTTCCATTGGTTTGAGAATTTACGGATGATATTGAATCAGGGGATATTTCTAGTAAATCTTGGTTGAGTAATAATTCAGGAGCTCTCCATCCTGAAGTCCCCAGAGCGGCATGTTGAGTGGTGGCTCTGAATGATGATTGATCATTATCTAATTTCTTGCATAATCCAAAATCAGAAATCAACAATCTAACATTGTTTTCATGAACTCCATTACTAGTTTGCTGTTGTGTTTGTTGCTGTTGTTTGTTTGTCTTTTTTATATCTGCTACTAAAATATTCTGAGGTTTTAAATCACGATGGACGATTTTTAATGAATGTAAATAATTCAATCCACTAGCTAATTGGTATAATATGTCATTTTTCTTTGGAATTAACAACAATTTAGAAGATTTCTGGGGTTTTTCAATAATATCTTCTAATGTACATAAACATAATTCCAAGGCAATATAAAGGAATTTTTCAGATTCGGAAGTTTGAGAACAAAAATATCGAATTACATTAGCATGATCATCGGATTCTTGTAATAATTTAACTTCATGATTGGCAATTTCATAAAAATCAAGCAACATACGTTTAACAGCCACGGGACGATTTTCAAATGTACCTTCGAAAACAACAGTACCATGTGAACCATAGCCTAAAATTTTATCTGAAATTATTAAATTATTTTCAATTTGTAATTTTTTCTTTATTGATTTACTTGGAGTTAAAGGAATACTCTTGACAAGACTTTTAGTGGTGATGACCCTGTGTTTATCTTCTTCTACCTCTTCTTCTCCTGCGTGTTCTCCTTCTTCTTCGTGTTCATCCTCCTCTGTCTTGTTCTTTTTAATATGTTTTCCTCCTCGTTTTCCACCTCTACTACCTCTCTTTCGTGGTTTTTTCACAGTAGTTGTTGTTCCATCACTATCAACTTCGGGTTCAACTTCCGGTTCAACAATAACCACGTGCTTCTTTTTATCTACAACCACTTTTTCATCATTTGAAGAATCAGCGACAACTTCAGTTTTCTCAGTAACACTGTCATCTTTAACTTTGTCAATTGCATCCACTTTAACAACATCATCTTTGGCCTTCTCGCTAATTCCCTCAACGACAATAGTTGATGGAATTTCTTGACTAACTCTCAGTTCTTGATCATCTTGAATAAACTTATACTCACCAAGAATTCGACGAAGAAATCTATTGGATTTCCCAAACGTCATCAATAATACAAATATAACCACCAACACCGCCAAATCTTCAATTATTCTCCTGACAATAGCAGTTGAATTAACTCCAATATTAGCCGGGGACTGCGACAGTGCCTGAGGAAGTGATTCATATCCGGGATCTCCCGCCTCTAAAAGAAACACATCTTCAAAACTACTAGGCAACTTCTCGACAAACTTAATTCCGTCCATTATTCCCGGGAATGTCTTTGGCTGTTGCTTTTCTCGTTCCTGTTCTTCATTTCCATCACCGATTTGTTTTATTTGTTCTTGGGAAGTGGTATACCTTGCAATTGGTTGATATGAAGTTTCACTAGTCAATTGGAAAACTCGATGAATGCCGCTAATTAATTTCTCAACTTTTGATTCACCAGCTTTTAAAATATGGAAATTTTCAAGATAATCTAGTGGTTGAGTCACACCACCATAATAATTATTCAACATTGTTTGATAGTTGGAAATTGGTGCACTTTTTATAAGAGTGGGGTAATTTTCAAAACTCATGGCTATCCATTGTTGAGAATTTGAAGTTGTCTTGTTTACAAACACAAGATCATTATTTGAATGATGGTTATGATGTTCCATTTGTAAGTTGTTTAACACTTTGAAAGGGTGTGGTAATAATATATAATCGTTGTTGTTGTTAAACACATCAAATATATTGACTGCTAAGGAAGGCAATTTACTAATCCATACTGGTGTACCGATATCTTGATTTATAGCTAATAAAGATTTATCATGAAAGGGAGTGAAATATAATTTATCAACCAGATATTGATTTTGCATGATTAAATCATTATCAATGTTATTTGGTACCCATTGAGAATAACTCACATTCCAAACAATATTACTATTTGATTTAGAATGGATTGTTAATTCATAGGTGGTTTTCCCAATCATAACCGTATCGTCAGAAGGGGACTCGGCACCAACAATTCTGGAATTTGGAACCGGACACTTCTCGTCACTATTTCCAAATGAAGATTTGATCTCTCCAGTATGAACATTTATCCCATATAAGGAAGTCTTTCTCGTCCCAGTATATATCTTATCATCGCCAGAAAGTGTAAAGGGAGATTCCATAACCAAATCCTTAATACTAGTAGGTAATTTATTCAATCCGAATTTCGGGGTGAAATAATATAAACTTCCGTCAAGATACGGTTCAACAAACCACAAGATATTTGAATGGTCGTTTATACTGGAATTACTTTGAATCTTAACCAACGGTTCATCTATAGGTAATGTCCAGATTAAACTACCTGTATTACGTTCAACACCGTGTAAATTACCATCAATATCACTTATTAACACCAAATCCATTAAATCACAATCAGATATTGATCTTGAATCCATAGGAAGAATTGAAGGTGAAGAAGCCTGTTGTTGGAAAGGCTGTTGTGGCTGTTGCTGTTGTTGTTGAGGTGGCACGGGATCCTCTTGGTTAACTTGCAGCGCTGTTAAATATCCGGCATTCTCTCGTCGTGGTGTGGAGACCACTAGCGATGTGAAAAGTAATAGTAGTATCGTAATACTAGAATATAGTAGGTGCATGATATATCAACTTGTGCTCTACCTTGTTCTTTGAAATGTTATTATTAGGAAATTATCAAGGGTAGCTATGATTGTATTAGGGGTAGCTAGTTGTATTAAGCGAATATTGTACAGGGTCTAAGGGTTACTCTATAAGTAGGTGATATTGAAACTTTGAAGAGAAGAAAATATAAGGACAAAAGAAAAATCAGTCAACCCAAAAAAAAAAAATATTATACAAAAAAATATTAGACAAAATAAAACAAGGGGGGAAACAGTGAGAAGTCAGCGGGGTGAATCAAGTTTCCGACAGGAATTACATCACATCTAACCAGACAGTTTGATCAGTAAATCTTAACAACTTATAAGTCAATCTCTATTTAAAGCAACCATTGTAAAAAATTTTCACTGCTTTGTTTGTTTAGATTTACTCTAAAGTTAACGAAACTGTACCAGAGGTTAAATTAGTATTGTCTTTTAGAAATCCGTTACATTCTTCCATTTTCTTTTTTCTTCTTACATTCTTTCTTTTACTTTAAGTAAATCAGATACGTTGGTCGTGCATTTTGGTTAAATCTGATGTGCTTGTCTGCTGGTCTTTGGTTTTGTAGTTTTTTTTTTTCTTCTACTCATGTACATTAACTATTTAAACTACTTTAACTATTTAATATACACGCCCCCGTGTCTATGTTTTGGAGGGAAGGCCATTGTGGTGTGGGTTCAAAAATCTTTTTATAAGCTGTCTACTCATATTTATTGTGTAGATATGTGAGATTCTCCTATTAGGTCTACTCACTAAAAA